>JAFIDM010009631.1:11857599-11906445 GCA_023159025.1 Thereuonema tuberculata
AGCTAAGCCTAGCTTCTCTCAGCTACTGCCCAGCGTTAATACACCTAACCTATTAAACATCATAGCTTAGCCTAGCGTCTCGCAAAATCTTCTGCAATATATCTTTAAGTCCTCTTAATTATAGAGTTTAAAGTAGACTTAGTTTTGGAATTCTCACTTATTTATAAAATTTAAATGATGGTTAGGGAAACAACATTGTTAATATTGAATTTTAATTCCGCTGTTAAAATCGCATTAAAAGAAATCGATGCTGATTTAATTTTACATTTATGAACTACGAAATATAATTTTTATATTAGATGCTCGTCTCTTTCTACGATAATATTTATTTCTGTTGTTATTTGATATATTTTATTCTCAGTAATTATAATATAGTGTTTCTCAATCAAAAAACAGATTTGTTGCTTCTTTAGGATTATGCAGCCGAGGTTCAAACATTTGTTTTTTTTGATAAAAAAAAAAAAAAAATCTTGTTGAAGCTTTCACTAGTTTCCGGATTTCACTTCTGGTAAGTTCAGTGGGGTTCTCTTTTAGATTTGCTTCACCCACATAACTTCTGAAATGTTCCACTACTTTCAGGTCGGAAATTCACGCCGAATTGAGACAACTTCATTTGATCTGGAAAATTCTCTGGCAATAAGCCAGTCTTTTTTTTTGCTCAGTCAATAAAACGGGAGAAAAAAGAGAAAAAAAAAATCCCCTGAAATCCCCTCCGGACAAAAATTCGTACTTCAATACCATTGAGCGTCTATGGACCCATTATGGAGAAATTTATGATCTCACGTCGGATGGCTACGCCGGCCAGTAAATCTTTGCTCCGTGTAGCGATGGCAACACCGTCCCCAAACGGAGCTTCTTGTCTTCGCTCTTTCCCGTGAATTGCAGAAAAATGATGCGATTCAAAAGAAAAATCTTAATATTTTGATTTGATTGTTTTGCAACGACAGTCTTTAGATTTTATGATAAAAAAATGTTAAGAATATTAGCGGCAAACGAAAATTAAAGCAAATTAATGTTAACTTCTTCAAAATACATGTAGGAGAAACTGAACAATGTTTTGTTGGTAACAGTTTTGGGATAGATTAATGTGTGAAGAATACTTCAATGGAATTTTCTAAAAGACAAATTTTATTTTTATAGGAACACTGTATTAAATAAATAGAATTAAATATTAGTAGTAAGTATATTTTGTGGGCCCGGTAGCCGAGTGGGTAAGGGCGCTTGGCTGCGGGTTGGAGGTAGCGGGTTAGATTCCCGGCCTTGGCGGAGGCCGGGAATTTTTCCACGCTTCTTTCTCCTCCAAACGGGCCCTAGGGTCTACCCAGCCCTCTATAGAATGGGTACCGGGTTTCTTTCCCGGGAGTTAAAAGTGGGCGAGCGACGGGCCGACCCCGTCCTCAACTTTGTCCCGTAGGTTCTGAACACTGGAGCCTACCCTCCAGTTGCATTGCGCGGTCCTCTGGGCCTGATCGCAACTTTAACTTTAACTAAGTATATTTTTAAAAAATAAACAGATGCATTGTTTTTTGCATTTTGATATTCCTTCTTTTTTTAAAAAAAGGTTTTTCGCGCTTTTCTTAGTTATTTTCTTACTTTCTCTATACGCTAGTAATGGATGATTGTAGTGATCATACGATAAATATATTAATGCTTTTTTTTCTCAAATTTCTAATCATTTAAATTTCTAAAAACTGCTATATAATAAAATACAAGACTAATCATACTAATGCGGTTCGAATGGAAATCTTGTCTGATGGTTCTATTACTATTTATTTACCTAATTAGATTTTCTTTTTGAAATGATATTTTCTTTTGTGCATAGATGAAATGATTTCGCTGGCGTGTACGAAGTATTCAATAGTGGTGCAGGTCGTTGTAGAGCAAGTACAGTATAGGGCAAAACAAAAGTAGTGAAACATTTCACATCCCCACGCGATAATAGGGCGTGTCCGAACGTCACAGTCTATTTGATTATAAAACATATACTAACTGTTACTAGGTTTTGAATCAGTCGAAGAAAAGATACTTTTAATGGAATGTCACAGTCGTTCATATTAGGACGAAAAGATGAACACAGTCATGCTGATGTGAAGGAGCGCTTTCAGCTTACATTTCGGCAGTATGTCCCATGTGATGATTCTTGGCGTCATCCCAAAAAATTCCAGTAAACAGGTAGTGTGTTTTGAAACAGCGTAAAGGGTGCATAGGAATGCCACGAATCGTAACAACAAACGGAATCACACCTTCACTTGGAACAGGTGCTTATCTGTCGCACAGCTGTGCCGTGCAGGCAGTTTCTTCATGCAAACTTTACTCCTTGAGTTTCTGCATAGTTTTCGGTGGTTAGTGTGGAACCAACTGCTTCAAATATCCTCCAAAGATACGCGTCAGGCGGGCGTAACATCGGGGAATACGAAGGATATGGAAAATCTATGAACCATGACATGACACGGCGAAGAATGTTTTCATGAAGAAACTGCAAGCACACCACAGCTGTAGGACAGCTAATTCTAAAAATGCCTTTTCTTCAGTGCTCAGATTCATTAGTGCCTCAAATTATTCAAAACCTACTAACAGTTACTATTTAGTTTATATTCAAATAGAAGTACGGACACGCACGGGGATGTGGAATGTTTGTCTGTTTATTTTGCCCATTACTATATTACTAGTTGACCCGTGCGAATAATTCGCACCAAAAAACCACTTTCGAGAAATAATAAACAAATCCAACAGCTGTCGTGCATGTTAGTTAAACCCATTGTCAATAGATGGCGCCTTCTCCATTTTTATAAAAAGGTTGACCCGTGCGAATAATTCGCATGGTATCTTCATCAGTCGCCGAATGGTAATGTGGAAATAAATAAATGAACAGATTATCAATAGATTGCATCTTCTATATTTTTTTAGAAAGGTTTTTAAAATAAAGTTTTTTAACGAAAACAATAATTTAAACATTTTGTTTATTTTTCGTCATTAGCGGTGAATGTAATTTTCAAAATATCTCAATCATTGATTTTGATGAAGTATTAAGTGAGATTAAAAAAAAAAAAAAAACCTTTGAGAAATAATATATGAGAAGTTGATAAATTGTTATGTTTTTTATTGTAATAAGTCGTTTATTTTTATTAAAACATAAATCTTGTTTGTTTTTTTATCTGTTCTTATTAAATAAACGATGAAATATCTTTTTAAAGTGCATTTTTATTTCAAAAAGGATGTATTAGAAGTTACGACGCTACAGTATTATTTGAAATTTGGTTTCGCTTTTGAAAAATAAGTCGCTTCTGTTAAAGAGTGTCTACATTTATATAAAAAGGTTTTTAAAATAAAGTTTTTTAACGATAACATTAATTTTAAACAATTTGTTTATTTTTCGTCATTTGCGGGGAACGTAATCTTTGAAATGATGTCTCAAACACTGATTTTGATGAAGTCTTAAGGGAAATATGCCGTATCCGACAAAAAATCACCTTTGTTAAATAATATATAAGGATGGTACTTACTTGCGCCGAAAAACGTTGATTTAAGTGAACGTAACCTTCAAAAAGACGTCTCAATCATGTGGCGCACCGACAAAAAAAACCAAAACCCCTTTGAGAAATAATAAGCAACTCCAAAATCTTTAAACATAGTGTGCCTTCTACAACTAAAGGTTTTTAAAAAAGGTTTTAAAATAACATTTTTTAACGAAAACATTATTTTAAATAATTTTTTTATTTTTCTTCATTAGCGGTGGACATAATCGTCAAAATGATATGTCAATCATTGATTTGTTGAAGTTTTAAGGGAAATAAAAAAAAAGAAAACCCTTTGAGAAATAATAAGCAACTCCAAAATCTGTCATCCATTTGTTAAAAATAGTGTTCCTTCTACAACTAAAGGTTTTTAAAATAACATTTTTTAACGAAAACATTATTTTAAACAATTTTTTTATTTTTCTTCATTAGCGGTGGACATAATCGTCAAAATGATATGTCAATCATTGATTTGTTGAATGATTAAGGGAAATAAAAAAAAAAAAAAAAAAACCCTTTGAGAAATAATAAGCAACTCCAAAATCGGTCATCCATTTGTTAAACATAGTGTGCCTTTTACAACTAAAGGTTTTTAAAAAAGGTTTTTAAAATAACATTTTTTAACGAAAACATTATTTTAAACAATTTTTTTATTTTTCTTCATTAGCGGTGGACATAATCGTCAAAATGATATGTCAATCATTGATTTGGTGAAGTTTTAAGGGAAATAAAAAAAAAAAAAAACCCTTTGAGAAATATTAAGCAACTCCAAAATCTTTAAACATAGTGTGCCTTCTACAACTAAAGGTTTTTAAAAAAGGTTTTTAAAATAACATTTTTTAACGAAAACATTATTTTAAACAATTTGTTTATTTTTCTTCATTAGCGGTGGACATAATCGTCAAAATGATATGTCAATCATTGATTTGTTGAAGTATTAAGGGAAATAAAAAAAAAAAAACACCTTTGAAAAATAATATATGAGAAGTTGACAAATTTTTAGGTTTCTTATTGTAATAATTCCTTTAATTTTATTAAAATATAAATCTTTGTTTGTTTTTTTTTTATCTGTTCTTATTAAATAAACGATGAAATATCATTTTAAATTGCATTTTTAATTCAAAAAAGTATATATTTAAAGTCTAAAACGCTTTATTTAATATGTTGTTTCGGTTTCGAAAAATAAACCGCTTCTGTTAAAGCGTGTCTACCTTTTTATAAAAAGGCTTTTGAAATAAAGTTTTTTAACGAAAACATTAATTTTAAACAATTTGTTTATTTTTCGTCATTAGCGGGAAACGTAATCTTCAAAATGATGCCTCAATCATTGATTTTGATGTAGTATTAAAGGAAATACGGCGTTCCGACAAAAAAAACCCTTTGAGAAATAATATATAAGGATTAATAGCAGCATTACGAATTCAATTTTCAAGGTGTTCACAATTAAAGTTCACATTTTGAAAGGCTGTAACTGAACCAATCAGCGGAATGACTTCGTATTTCACAAGAGGGCGTCTTAGCGATGGAATTTTGTTTGGCACAAAGATTATATTACAAAGATTATAACGTGGGATTATATTGGTGGAGGAAGAAAGGATGTCAAATATCGTAGGAAGCAGCTATGTACGGCATGTTGTACGGTCATTAGACAAACCCGTAATCATTGTTCACAAATATTGCGCTGACACTCCTACAAGATGTGCAATGTTCAGCATTACTGACTCCCGACAGAGATGCATCAGCTAACCTACTTCTGATCTCAAGGTCTGAGATTTCAGCCATCAAGACAGACAAATCAACCAGTTTCTGAAAAAGCTAAAGCAAGGATATTTCCATTGCGTTACGGAGATATGAGTAAGGCAGTATCTTTACAAACTTAATGATAGAACCAGTGAATCTTTATTTGGTTATAGATTCATCTTAGTTTAAACTCTTTGCGACGCAGGGCAGGATTCAATGGAAAACTTTTCTGATCTGATGTCACGGTTTTTAAAGCCTCAAAGTTTACAACTAGCAGAGCTCGAAATGGAGTAAAAATAATAGTGAAAACTTGAAACTCCGGAATGCTGTGTTGAGCTGATGGATCTGAACTCAACTTTTGCCAGTTGTACCAAATAATCAAGAGATTAGTGAAAATCCCAGGCTGAAATTCCAATCTTCATTTCAACTTTTGGTATGCATCTGAAATGGACCTCTTCTTCCTAATCAATTTTATTACATTTCTCATCTGTTGATGGGTTGGGTTGATTGCTTCATCTTCCCCATCAATTTTGTCAAGGCAATCAACCCAAGCCATCAACAGATGAGAAATGTGACAAAATTGATGAGGATGAAGAGGAATCCATTTCAGACCCACAACAAAAGTTCAATACAAGATTGGAACTTCAACCTAGAAGTTTCAGTAAGCTCTTGATATCGTCAATATCACTGAGCAAACCCAATCAAGTAATATTCAAAAAACAATTCATTTGACTCGGTAAGCTCTGCTGTCCAAAGGGGAATCTTCCACTGGTGCCTCACAAATGGAAAAAGCACAAGAATAATTCACTATTTTTAATACAGCATTCAAATCTCAATTCCAATACTTCTTAGTTACAAAGGAGTTTTATTCTTCATCAGTATTACTAAAATCAACGTGGTAATTGAAATACTTTAAAATAATGTATCTCGATGTGCATTAGATCACCTCACATTAGATTATAACAATAGGAAATGCCTTATTGTTGATTTTGATTTTCTTTTTTCCTTTACGCTTTTTTTGTCCCTATGATATAATAGAATTTGATAATGTAGTCATGTGTTATTTTCTCAAGTGAGGGTCTTTTGGTAATCCCTCCTTTAATTCCAAGAGTCAACGGAAAGCTTTATGATACTGTTTGTATTTTGTTTGTTTTTTAATTTTACTAATGATATGAATAATAAATGCAAATACAGTAAAACCCCGTTATTACGCTCGTCAAGGGACCATGAACTACAAGCGTAATAAGCGGGATAGCGCTATAGACGGGAAATGATTTATGAGATGGGGAAACATTTAGACACCTTTTTACAGGAAAAATACTTGATTCTGCAATAGATATAGTGCAAATGTGAGCTTATTTCCTATTAAAAAAATCTTTATTATTATTGTTCTCAGACTGGATGAGGGAATTCCTAGAGATTCTGCGAAATCCTTCTGACTTAGTATAGAATTCTCGTCGTACTTACGGAGAATTTCCAATTTCTCACTTATAGAAAGGGATTTCCGCTTCGAAATTTTGCACTAACTTACTGTACCATAGACTCGCACTTCAAAGAGTTCAAAGATTCCCTCCTACCATGGAAAGAAAAGAATCTTTACAGTTACATTTCTTTTCGATACAAAATTTCCGATATAAAAAAAGCGCTACAAGCGGGATTTGAAGCGTTATAAGAGGGTAAAAGTATACAGAGTTACATAGAAAATTCCAGGGACCGTATGAAAGGAGCGTAAAGAACAGGATAGTGCTATACGCGGGAGCGTAATAACGGGGTTTTGCTGTAATACAAATGTTACAGAAGGTTTTCGAAATGACGAATCCATTATTCAATATCAATATTTTCTGCCCACATCTCTTGCTCTTTTTGGATCGGACATTTTAATGAATATAATAATAAAAAAAATTAAAATCAACAATCTAGTTCTTCCGCAGTCTTGTGGGACACAGTTTTTATTTATGTTAATTTGTAATTTTGAAACATTACTTTTGTTTTTTATAGTCTTCCCAATTTTTGATTGTCCTCGAAAAGTGCGATGTCCCAAAAACCCACATTGAATAAATCTCTCCAATTGGCATAAGACCAGCCCTGCAAGTTGTTAAAACTTTTTTTGTAAATTGAAAAGGACCAGTATTTTGATAGTGAGATTAAAGTTCATTACTGTTTGGTTCTCCTGAAGAGCCATTTCAGATTGGGACAAATTTGCGTTATTGTAAAAATATATGACAAGCATTCTACATTGTTTTGGTTTTAATACTTTTTTGGTAGGTTGGAACATATTAGAGATTCACGACTTCTTTGTCTCAACAGTTCTTTACAAACAGAGATTATTTCTAATACACTTTTGATTGGAATGATGAAAATTTTCTGTTTTCTCATCCTTTATTTATCCTTTCTTCATCATCAATTATTAATTGAAATGGTTCATTTATTTCATATAGGGGAGATCCGTGTATTGTGGACCCACTAAGCAAGAATGCTCATAAAACTTAAATTATTAAAATAAAAAGATTTAATTTGTTGGCTGCTCATAACAATTGTATAACTACATGGTTCAAACGTGTTAAAATACTCTGGTAACTATTAATAATTGCAGAAATATTTTTTTTTTAATTTTCGTATCGGTAGTCCATATTACACATACGTTCGTGTAATACGGACCGACTAAACCAAAAACAAAACATAACAAGAAATTAATTAAAATAATTTTTAAAAACAAGCTTTCATTATAATGCACTAAACATTAGTCATACTATAGGCATTTGAAGTTTCGCGATTTTATTTGGATTGGTTTATGAGATGTGGTGATTTTAAAATTTGCCCCTCTTTACCCCCCCTTATGGGTCGAATTTTGAAAAATTTAAATCATAAAAATTGTATGACTTTAACTACATTAAACAAGCCCTAATTTGTGCTTTTCGTTTAAAATATTAGATAAAACAAGCTTCAAGCTCATAGTAATATGCTTAGCAACCAGTGGGTCCATATTACACAACAGCGCACAGTTCATATTACACGCATGAACGGAGCAACATTGTTTCCAATCACATATCGCTATGCAAAATGGCGCGCATAAAACACATGTCTGGATTGTGAAGAAAATAAGTACATTTGCTGCTATTAATTTGAAAGTTATATTAAAATTACCTAACAGCAGAATGAAAGTACATTCATTCTAACATACCTGTAACATCCATGATCATATAAAAAGGAAAACACAATTTAATACTCGTCCAAATGAAGGCACACATGTACAAGTCACCTCCTGCTTTGGATAACAATAATATTCTCTAAAGGCAATGAGATGGTTCTGCCATCTAGTGGTAAACAGATAAATTTCAACAAAGTCCGTATTACACGATGGTCCACAATACATATAATTTGACATAATACATAATCTTTAATAATATAATAATCTCCCCTATGAGTTATTAAAACAGGGAGAATAGAAAAAGAACAACATAAAACATAAGCCCCATACCAAGCTTAAAAATACACACATTTGAGTGTCTACACAAAGACAATGAACAAACCGTTAATTGTAGCTGTGAAGTATTGGAAAACATAAACAATTACAAATATCTTGGTATTCACATTGACAATAAATTTACATGGCATATTCACATAATCTCAATACTCAAAAAACTCAACACTTACACTTACATTTTCAACAAAATCAAAAATTCTTTTCCTTTAAAAGCAAAAATCTTAATTTATAAAGCTTTTGTTGACTCAACAATTAACTACGGCATAATTAACTGGATACATGCTAACAAGAACGAAATAGACTTAATAGACAAATCAATGGATAATATATTAAATCTAATCTTCCCTAATTTCAAGCAAATGTCACGCTCTGAAAAACTTGATATCCTAAAAAAGTACAAAATATTATATCCACGACAAAAAATAATATACACAATTACACTAAAGAACTATTTTACTCTTCTAAATAACACCGAATGCACAACGCACTATCCAACCAGAAACAACTTCTATAATAAACCAAAATTTGAACAACCCCGAAATAACTACGGATTAAGATTAAAAAGTAAAACAATAGTAAACATATTTAATCAATTTGACAAAAATCTAACCAACCTAACAAATTTTAAAGACTTAAAAAGAAAACTCTTTAATTACATCACAGAAAACAAGATAAAATGGCTCAAATAAGTACATATCTTTAAAATCCAAACTCCAGAAAATATCTCGCTTTTGTACAGAACTTCTCTAGAACTTCCTTAAAAGCACCTACCTAACCAACTATAGCTTTGGTTATAAAAAAACAAAAACAAACAAACAAAAAACAAACAGGAAGTTGTAGCGAGTAGTAATACTTAAATACTTATCCTCGTATTCTGGAACTTTTATGATATTAATGTATATCCGTACCATACGTAACTATTTTAAATTTACATTTAAATACATATCCTCTTATTCTTAACTTTTATAATATTAATGTATATCTGTAATATATGTAAATATTTCAATTACATTTAAATATATATCCTCTTATTCTTAAACTTTCATAATTTTAATGTATATCTGTAATATATATATAAGTCTGAACATGCACATATGTGTATTTACGCTTCTGTGTGTGTATATTATACATATACACAGAGACATATACACATGTCTGCATCTTCATATTAGAGTGAATGTTCCTAAATATTTTGCATTTTATTGATTGTACTTTGTAGATATGTAGATTATATGTACATTGCATCATATTATCAACCATAAATTAATCAGATTGTAACTATTAAACTCCAGAACCTACTGACAGGGAAATTTCCCTAGTAGGACTGTAAAAACTCAAATTATATAAATAAATAAAAAAAAAAAAAAAAAAACACAGACCGATCTACCCACTATAGAATGTTAGAAGAAGTAACCTGTTATTTCTAACCGAATTAGAGAGATTCCCTTTTCTTTAATATCTGAGATATAGTCGCTGCTGGCTCAAAAGAAAAGTCGTTTCGACTGCAGTGCCTAATGCAAATGCACATGGCATGACACATGATTGAAAACGGCTATGATAGCAGACAGATGAGAAATACGTCACTGCATTGCATAATGACAATCTTACCAATGGATCGCACACTTCCTGCGAAGCTGTTTTATCAAAATAACAGCTGTGGGAAAGTTTAGGACAGTAAAGGGACTAACAACTGGCCCTATGACGGCAAAAGGCGTTCGAAAACATATCCAGAAATTTGAAGAGGCAGGTTCCTTACAAGTGAAGCCTGTGAAAACAGTCGACCAGCACACTGTGGGGGATGTAGCCATATTGGTGGACGAAGAAAAGATGACAAATGTCTTGGGAAGCAAAAGTGCACAGAATGTTGTACGGTCATTAAACAAACCCGTAATCATTGTTCACAAAGTTCTACGACAAATTATGCGCTGGTAACACCCGATGTCGCGATCCACCGTGTCCGAGTACACAAGAGAAAGAAGAGAGAAAAAAAGTTAATTAATAAATGAAGTGAAAAGCATATAGAAATAAAAGAATTACTATCACCATTAAACACAGGAACACAATGCACAGACAACTTACAATGCATCCACATCTGTCCGGTGACACTACCAAGCCTACCCATCGCGTTGCTCCCGAAATCCAGAATGTAGGAAACAAAGCAAGCACATACACACAAAAAAAAAGTAAAGGAAAAAACAAAGACTAACATCGTTTCAAAGTTAAAAACAACTACATGGATAGTAACGTTTTACAGTAAAAAGTAAACTCTTCTTTTAATTGGAAAATTTGGTGTTCTCTACTGAAACAGTCCACATCCCCACGCGATAATAGAACCTGTCTGTACTTCACTGTCTATTTCAATATAAACTGTATAGTAATTGTTAGTAGGTTTTGAATAAGTCAAGGCAATAATGAATCTAAACAGAGAAGAAAAGGTATTTTTAAACGAATATTACAAGCGGTGATACGATACAGGACGAAAAGACAGACCCAGCCCTTCATATGTGAAGGACCATTTTCAATTTACGTTTCGGAAGCACGTCCCAAACGACAGTGTGATTCTTGGCCTCATCCAAACATTCAGCTGACAGATAGATTGAGTTTGTGAATAGTGTTCGGTGGTTAGTATGGAGCACCAACTACTTCAAATATCCTCCGAAGATACGCGTCAGGTGGGCGTAACATCGGGGAATACGAAGGATATGGAAAATCTATGAACCATGAGATGACACGGCGAAGAATGTTTTCATGAAGAAAACTGCAAGCACACCACAGCTGTAGAACAGGTAAGCATTTTCTGTCCTAATCCGTATGAACGCTTGTACTAGTCTAAAAATACCTTTTCTTTATTTTAGAATCATTAATGTTTCGATTTATTCAAAACCTACTAACAGTTACTATACAGTTTATATTCAAATAGACCGCGATTGTTCGGACACTCCCTATTATCGCATGGGGATGTGGAATGTTTCAGTACTGTTTATTTTGTCCAACACTGTTTTAAAAAATAGTTTAAAAACACTTTTAAAAAGGTACAGTGAATTACATAAGATGTGGCCATTTGTATTGGTTTAAGGAAAGTCTAACTCATTTCAACAAATAGAAACGCATAATAAACTTAGCTTAAAGTCAATGTTTTCTAAATTTAAAACACGTTTATTGTAAACATTTGACTGTCTTAAATCTACCCTTTTTTTTAGTAGATAAATATGACTTTTCTTTTACTTAATGTTAACCGATTATGTGATATATTTTGACGGAGCACTGATATAAAGTTTCCTCTTTTGATAGACCTGTAACTACTTGATCATTTATTTCCATTTTCATAACAGTAAAACCCCGTTATTACGCTCCCGCTTATAGCACTATCCTGTTCTTTACGCTCCTTCTATACGGTCCCTGGAATTTTCTATGTAACTCTGTCTTTTACCCTCTTATAACGCTTCAAATCCCGCTTGTAGCGTTTTTTTTATATCGGAAATTTTGTATCGAAAAGAAATGTAACTCTGTAAAGATTCTTGTTTTTTTCCCTGGGAGGGAATCTTTGAAATCTGTGAAGTGCGGGTCTGTGATACAGTAGTGCAAAATGTTGAAATCCCTTTCTGTAAGTGAAAAATTGCAAATTCTCCGTAAGTACGACGAGAATTGTATACTAAGTCAGAAGGATTTCGCAGAATATCTAGGAATCCATTTATCCACTCTGAGAACAATAATAAAAAAATAGGGATGAAATTACCGATGCAGCGAAGGGTGGTTGCAAACGTAAAAAAGTATAGTGTGGAAAATATGAAGATGCCGATGAAATTCTAATTGAAGGGATTCATCAGCCCCGTGATGCATCAGTGCCATTAAGTGACCCAATCATTCAAGAAAAGGCTCGTGAAATAGCGGGCAAATTGAACACAAAATTTTCTATCTCCAATGGTTGGCTAGATAGATTCAAGAAAAGGCACGCCAAATCAGTGGAGAATCAGAATCAGTTAGTGACACTGATGTAAATGAGTGGCAAAATGAAGTTCTCCCGAGGCTCATTACTAATTTTGCTCCACGCGATGTTTTTAATGCGGATGAATGTGGCTTATTTTTCAAACTAATGCCCGACAAGTTATATGTGTTGCAAGGGGGAAAATACCATGGTGGAAAATTAAGCAAGGAAAGGGTAACTGTTCTTGTGGCTGCAAATGCTGATGGATCTGAGAAATTGCCACTCGTAGTGTTGGGAAAGTCAGCAAGTCCCCGATGTTTTTAAAAGACTGCCATGAGAATACAAGAATCAAGGACGTGCCTGAATGACGGGTGAGTTGTTTGTCTCTTGGCTGAAATACTTACACCAAAAAATGATGAAAGCAAGATTCTGCTTTTCATCGACAACTGTCCAGCTCACCCGAAAAATGTGAATCTGAAAAATGTAGAACTTGCTTTCCTGCCTCCCAACACAACAAGTAAGATTCAACCAATGGATCAGGGAGTAATAAAAGAACTAAAGCATTTCTACCGAAATTGTGTTGTTTTGTGATATCTGTAGTGTATCGAGAGTGGAGACTCAAATCGCATCACCTTGCTGGATGCTGTGAACTTCATCTCTGGTGCATGGGAAGGAATTGATGCTCAGATTATCGCCAACTGCTTTAGGAGAGCAGGATTCTTTAAGGATTCCTAATGTTATTAAATTGGGTTATTATCTAACAACTGTGTAAAACTTTCTGTGCTTCGACAGGAGGTTATTTTTTTTTTAAATTGCTAGGAACATGATCTAGCACTCCCCGAAACAAATGCCACTTCAATGGATGATGACGAGGATCGGACCACTGTACGGGAGAAGTTGGGGGATGTGAGTTTAAAGGATTTTGTGTCAGTTGACGATAGCCTAGTGATTTCAGAAATCCGCGATGTCAACAACATGATTGCAGATCATACTGCTGACCAGGATTTAGACAGTGATGCGGAGGAAACTGAATCTGCAGAGCAAAATGCTCCCACAAGAAATGAAGCCCTCAATGCACTAAATCTGCTCCGAAAATATATTAGTGTTGCTCCTAATGGTGTATCAATGGATGTTAATAGTTACTTGAACCGCATTGAAAATGTCATAATTCATAACAGTAGCACACACACACACACACACACACACACACACACGGCAAACCACAATCAAAGATTTTTTTCAATAGGAAATAAGATCATATTTGCACTTTATATATTGCAGAATTAAGTATGTTTCCTGTAAAATGGTGTCTAAAACTTTCTCCAACTCATAAATCATTTCCCGTCTATAGCGCTATCCCGTTTATTATGCTTGTAGGTCACGGTCCCTTGATAAGCGTAATAACGGGGTTTTACTGTACTTTATAGGCCTATTACAAAAACGAAATAACACTTTTATTTATTGAAATCTATGTAGTGCTGAAACGTCCTTGCCAGACTTTCTGTATTCATTCTGGATCGAGCTGTACCTAATTGGTGGATTTGAAAGTTCATTGTGACGATATTGTCCAATACGACAACATGCCCCACTCTCCTCTACATCACTCACATCTTTTCGAAATGATAACGATTTCCGTGGATAATAGTGGGATAACATTACAGACTTCTAACCAGATATAATCACATGTTCCTACTACTTTAGGATTTAATTGCAGATGACTATTTTAATTTAATTTAATCTTTGATATTTTTTTTTTTTGAAGAAAAGAAAACATCTAGAACATATACCTAGATGTACACATACCATTTCTACACATATCTTTACTTCAATTTAAGTTTTTTGACTAGCTTAATATCTTAGAATATTGTGTGACAGTCCGTTTTTGTCCTTCTGATAGGACTTTTTGTTTCTTCTAAGACTAAGATGCAATGGATTTCTCTTACAAATGTCGTATTTTGAATGCACAGTTTTCCAAAAATATCCAAGCCTCATGTGAAACACTACTCAGTCCCATCTGAATTTCCTGCTTATTTGGATACTAAAATTGCCATTGATACATTCGTTCCCTAACAATTACATTATCAAAGTAAAGATTGTTTCTTTAAAAAAAAACTAAAAAAGTAGTCTTGTGAATTGATCGATTTCTAAAGAAATCTCCAAGCACGTGAAATTGAAATTTTCTAACAAAAAATTCTAAACAAATACATAATTTTGACTTAAAAAGAAAATTTTTATAATTTTTTAATTAATTTTACTTTTATCAGGCTGAATTAATGCTAGCGTGCATTACAGTGTTTTCGTGTAATTAAACTGTAAGTGTTAATCGGTACCTGTAGAATAAAATTAATGCAAGCATATTTTGAAACAAATTAAAGCTTTAAAAGAAATAATATATTAATAGTAAATAAAAAGAAATACTTAGTACTTTGAAGACCGGCAACCAGTAAAGTCACGAGGAAGACAGTAGTCTCAAGTTTTATTCCAAATCCCCTAAACTCATTGATCTTAAAATAATAATGTGTAATGTAATTTTCAATACAACCCTAAGTTCATTCATAAACGTCTGTTAACATTTTGAATTTCAATGGATTTTTCTTTATTTTCTATTAATATATTCTGCCTTTGAAAGAAGTTTCAAAAATGTCATTCAGTTGTATTCTATACACTTACATCGAAGGATTATATTGTCAAATCTACTTATAAAAGGCATTGTCGTCGTAAATACGGTATTAACATGGATCGTAATTGAGTCTGTGTAGCCATTCCAGTTAAATTTCTACTTTTCAACCTCTCATATGTCGGTCCTAGATGAGTGCCTGTTTAATTACCAAACACTGTCTCTCCCAAATGGTCGTATTAAAACAAATCGACAAAAAAATATTCGTCTTTGATAAAAAAAAAAATATTTAATTTCTTTTATTTATTTATTTATTATTTTTGTTTGTAACAAATAAATTATCCTTTTCAATTCTTCTTTTTTTATGTAAAGAAGAAAATTTGTCAAAATTATTGTTATTTAAATAATATTGGATAAACATTTTAATGAATAACGAGTCTATTGCTTCTCTACCTATTTTGTTCTTACCTTCATCTACAATAATGTATTCTTCAAAGCCCTCCAATATGCCCTTTCTTATACGTGTGGTTGACTATAAATTAACCATAAATATTATCCGTATTAATACAGCTACGGTGCTGCCCAAATAAGGGGATCTTAGCGGGGATTAATTCATTGGCCCTTTTTATTCTTTATTTAGGTTTTGATGTTTTTTTAATTGGAGGGCCGTTTTGATGTTTACTTTTGTTCTTTTTATATGTTTCTCGAGTTCACTGAAATGTAAGATACTGGGCGGACCCAACTGACGGAGGTCGGGAAACCAGAAATGGTCCAACTTGGGCTCCAGGTACCGCAGTTTCCAAAACCAGTGAACTCTCAGTCCTGTGCGTTTTATTCTTATTTTTCTTTCAGATGTTGTTGCACGCACGTTAAATTATCCTGTTTTTTTTTTTCAAAAGGGCGGGTCTTGTCGAATTTTTTTTTGATTATCTGTTTTAAAAGATAATTTCGGAAAAAATGTCTTATTTTTCCTTTCTCAGCATTGTTCATAGAGTGCCTGAAAAACTAATAGAGAAGATGATTTGGTTTTAATAAGGAAGAAACATAGTCTGTTGCTTTTAATAGATAACATTAAATTAAGTATTTAAATTTAATGTTCTTTTTTAAATTAAGTATTGTTATTTTTTATCTTTATTTATTCCTATTGATTCATTCTGGGTACCACTAATAAAATTCCATTTAATTAAAAATAATAGAAGGAATTACAATAAAACTAATGAGCAAACGCTAGAATGAAATCAGATTTTTAAATAACAAAGATTCCTTATTAGTTTTATTTTTCATATAAATTGAAGCAGTTGCTTTTTTTTTTGGTTTTTTTTTTTTTTTTAGCTCAGTTTGGAACTGATCAAAACTTATCAAAAATTTCTTTCATAAATTTCTTAGCTTATTAATGTATTACTAGTTAATTAATGACAAATAAAATCTTTGAAAATATTCCGTGTAAATGCTTGTATTTAACTTCTCTTTAGGTACGAATTGTTTTATTACTAATTTACTGTTTTATTATTAATAATTGTATTATTAACCAATTAGGTACGAATTGGTTAATTACAATAATTAAACAAAATATATTCACTTTGATATTCTTTATTCATTTTTACATTAACATTTTTCGAATGTAAGAAAATAATTAATAAGTCCTTTAGCAAATTGATTTTGCAGGTTTTGTTTGTATGTGCATTTGGAATATTAGAAAAGCATTTTTTGTTATTAATAAGAGGAAAAAAAACCAATGAAACTTTCACTTCAGTAAAAGTTTTTCATTTGAGTTCCAACATTTCCAGTTTCTTCATTCGTTTTTTCGAAAGTCTTTGTAATGCACGATTTCTACAAACTTAAAATCTTTCACGACTAAGCAACCCTTAATATCCGTTAAAGCTGACGGTGCTTATGACAACGATTGAAGCAATTCGATTAATATTTTCCTGGACAGAATTTGCGATGGATTTCCTTTTTAAAAGTCATTCTCATGAAAACATCGCTCTTTTCTACGAAAGGGAAATCACTGTTGGAGTTTTGCAGTCGAATAGTTCTGCTGAATTCCCTTTGCGTGTCTTCGTCTTTGAGCCAGGCGGAACGATCGCTGTCTCGGCCTGTGGAACGAGAAGCAGTCTGCCGGCTGAATGTCAAGTGCACCCACCATATCCCTGTCTTCCGCTCTTTCTTTTCTTCGATGAAATCCGCCTGTCGGAACTCTGTTTAAAAGACTACCGTATTTTTTTTTTTTTAACTTCGGTCTTCAAGATTTTTTTCTTTTATGTTTTTAATCCCTACCTCCTTTTTTTTATTTGTTAAATTTTGTTTCGATGACAGCTGTACTTGAACAGTTATTGAATGATCATTTCTGTTTGTTCATTGAAAATATTTTTTTTTTTTTTTTAATAAAAGAGAAAAATAAATAGGAGGAAACTATCGATAAAATGCAAGATTTGAATTTTGCTTGACTGGCACATCATTCAGCTATTATTAAAAAGGTTGGTTCCACAGGGCAGTTTTTTGGGATTGGAAGGGGTTATAATGGTTATAATTGTTCAATGCAAAGAAAAAAAAAAGTGTGTCTATGGGGGGGGGGGTACAAATAAATTAATTTTCTAACTAAGAAAACGGCCCAAAATCCAAGATTTCTTCCATTTTCTGATGCAGTAGGAGGAGGGGGGTTTCCAAGGCGCCCCCCCCCCACCCTTCTCCTCGGTACGCGGATAATCGTTTTGTGTTTTTCTGACACATCGGTGAGAATTACCGATAGATAGACTGATCAGTACTATTAAACATGAAATAATCTGTCCCAGAGTTTTTAATTGGAGCCGTCAATTTATTGTAACGTAGTAAGTATGTAAGGAAAAGATTAGGTTTCTTAATCATATCCAAATTTTCTAATTTGTATATATAATTATACTAATGATAAGTCATATATCGGAATTCCCAAATCCCGATTTTCATGACAAAGGGTATCTAGGACAGCAAAGGGTATCTAGGTTCGTACTTCTTCCAGGTTGTATGCGCTTATGCAGATTATCGTGTTTGTTTCTATGCTTTCCTATTTAAATTAATGTTTTTTTTATTATTTTAAAATAAATTTTAGGTAAATAAAACTGAATTTCAAGTGTTCCACATTCGTAAAATTATAAGGGATGGGACTCGAATGATTGGTGACGGATAAAAAACGAGTTTTTTTTTTTTTTTTTTTTTTTTTTGCAGTTATACTGTATATACAGTAAATACAATGCTAATGGATAGTTTTAGACACCATCTATATTAAAATAATTAAGTTTTAATAAAGTTTAAAAAATAGTTAGCTATTAGTGAGGTATGAATTATTTTGAAAAGCCTAACAGTTTAATCACTATTTTTCTCCATTTCAATGTCTAACCGAGAAATAAGACTAACTTCTAAATAACCTAATTGCGAGAGTAAGATATTTGAAATTCTCAATTTCACGAAAATCGGGCTCTGAGTTCCATTACTTCCCTTGTGAAATAAAGTCAGCAAAAAATAAACAAAACAAACTAGTATTGTAAGCTCACACCAATCAGCAAATTATTAGTAAACGAAAAAAAATCTCGTCAGTTATTGGTGTTTTTTTTTCCCTCAAAACAGATACATCTGAAAGGGAAAATGAATTAACTGAATTATATTTTCTAAGGTATTGAGTTATAGACTTTGTTCTTGAAATAACAATGTAATGTTATGCCTACATCCACGCTCGATACACTGGCTAAAAATTCTGGATATAGTATCCGTACTGTGCGCAATGCAGTCATGTGATATAGGGGAAGGTGTTGTACTTTGGACCGCTTTTGACATTTTAATTTTGAACGTGGTTGTAATTATTAAAGAAAAGGATAAAATATTTTCCATGAAAACTTTGTTATTTTTACACTACATATGTTATATGGAGTTTATATAACAATTCTTTCTGTGATTTTTTAATTTTTAAAGAAAAGTTTACAGTAGGACTGAGATACATCACCCGTGTTGTACCTCGGTCCTACATATGTTCTACCTTGGGACCATGTTTTGGGCTTTGAAGCAAAACTCAAATTAAAAAAAAATAACATTTATTGAGTACAATAGTAGCTAAACTGCAGTAACTCGACAAAAACGTACCTTTAAACATTATTTTGAATGTCAGTGAACATTACTCATATTGAATAAAAATGAATATCATTTACCGGGTGATTCATGAAGTACTGAAAAGTACTGGTGGTTTTCACCGCCCCATATCTTTTAAACTACTGCTCATAGAAATCTGAAACTTTTTATATAAAATCGTCAAACATATAAGGGTTATATTTTCATGTTATTATTTATTCATTATTATTGAAATTCATTTTATTTGCGTTCAAACACCTCCAATATATCGAAATTATTATCCAAAAAATTATTCGACTGTCTCCCAAAAAAGTCATTTGTCAGAATGCATTTTCAAAAAAATACAGTTTTTTTTTTTTAAATTAAAAAAAGAATTAATGACAAAAGTGTTTAGATTAAATTTTCCTAATTAGTTTTCTGTATCATTTGAATATTGGATCCAGACTTTTAGAGTTTAAACAACATCACAACAGTTATTTAAATATACGATATATTGGGGGTGTTTGAACGCAAATAAAATGAATTTCAATAATAATGAATAAATAATAACATGAAAATATAACTCTTATATGTTTGATGATTTTATATAAAAAGTTACAGATTTTTATGAGTAGTAGTTTAAAAGATATGGGGTGGTGAAAACCACCAGGACTTTCCAGTACTTTATGAATCACCCGGTATAAAAGTTTGCTTAGGCAATTTTTAGAAATGTAAAATTCTCAATTGAAACTTGTAGGATAATATTCGTACATCTCTAAAAGTTAAGCATACATAAGTTGAGCAGCTTTTGAAAGTAATCAATTAATATTATCTCTTCTTCATCAGTAAAAACTTTTTTTTTTTACATCATTGTCTTTGGCGTAAGAAAAGTTTTTCAAACCTGACTCCTTGAAGGAGTTGAGGCGTCTTAACAAGGTGCTCTGAGAGAGGCTCATTTGCTTTGCAGCGCCATACACTGTGATGTTTTTATCCAAAATTAAGTCCACTGCTTTCTCAATGTCTTCTTTAACATATTATACTTAGCCAATTATATAAGTAGATGATTTTATTTACTCACCAAAGTTTCAGCTTCTGAGGAAAAGTTGTAAATTATCTTGATCGCGGACAACCGAATATACTTCGAAATGCATTCTAAATTCTTTTCTGTCCTTTCGAAACGATAAAAACTAGAGGTTCCTCAAATGAGATTATTTAATGTGGTATCAAAAAGATGTACTGTGGCTTTACGATTTCAGTTGATGTCTTTGTTGTAATTTTAATTTGTGAGGAACACTTTTTAAGCAAAGGCTAAATGATTTTAATAGATCAATCGGTAAATGGAGTTTCAGAAAAAATCGTCTCGCTAGTTTAAACGGGAGATAAATACACAAAAACAACGATTTCATAAATTTTCCTTCGGAAAGTATATTTCATGAACTTAAAAAAAAAATATGAGTTTTAACATTGGCAATCATGGTATTGTATATAAGCTTATACCTGTATTACTCTTATCACACACGAGACCGGTGTGATAAGGTCTCGATTGCTTCTTTTAAGAGACCTTATCACAAATTAGCTGACTGTTGTAGCAATACGCTAGTATTCAGCTTCGCTTGCTTAAAACGGAAATACTTTTTTTTTTTTAAAGGAAAGAGGGAAAATTTCAAGAGAAAATATTTTTCTTTTTAATCCAAACTAGTCGGCTACCCGTCGCTTCGCTCCGGAAGCCTCACTTATGTAACAGAAAACAACTTTTTATTTATTAAAAAAAAACACACACACACAAATTACATCAAGTAAACTAAAACTAAAATTTTTTAAAAGTTTTTTTTTTTTAATTTAATTTTTGATGTTTATATTCTCTCAATCTACGACTGCTTTTAGAACCAGCGTGTGAATCATATATCTATGATATATTTTTATCTTTTATAGAGATTAGAATGTAGTCCTCGTAGTCTAATGGCCAAGACGTCTAACTTCGCAGCAGAAGGTTGCATGTTCGATTCCCGTAGCGAACTTGTAGAAATTATTTCTATTTTCATAAATTACAACAATTGCACCAGACAGAGAAATAAAAGATTTTAGTAATATAGATATACTTTTCAGTGGTTTTTGAGTTACAAATAGTATTGTTTGTAAGTTACAAATAGTGATTTTTCAGTTTTACCTAATAGAAATAGTGCTTCTTACTTGCTTGACTCTGTTTTTATATTTCACTTGATACTTTATAGGGGTTTTTGAATTAGTGATGGTTTTTGAGTAACAAATAGGGATTTTTCAGTATTCTACCTAATAGAAATAGTGCTTCTTTCTTTCTTTCTTGACTCTGTTTTTTATTTCAATTGGTGTTTTTCTGTGGTTTTGAGTTAGAAATAGTGATGGTTTTTGAGTTACAAATAGTGACTTTTCAGTATTCTACTAATAGAAATAGTGCTTCTTTCTTTCTTGACTCTCTTTTTTTATTCCTATTGATAATTTTCAGTGGTTTTTGAGTTAGAAATAGTGACGGTTTTTGATTTACAAATAGTGATTTTTCAGTATTCTATCTATTAGAAATAGTGCTTCTGTCTTTCTTGGAAACTCTTTTTTTAATTACAATTGAGACCTTTCAGCGGTTTTTGAGGTACAAACAGTGATGGTTTTTGAGTTACAAATAGTGATATTTCAGTATTCTATCTAATAGAAATAGCGCTTCTTTCTTTCTTGACTCTTTTATTCAAACATCTCCTGTCTACACGTGCTTGTTTTTCAATACCACAGAATTTGATTAAGTAAGAATATTACATTTAAAATATTCAAACATTTCGGCAATTATAGTTTTAATTATCATTTTCGAATTGAAAATAAACAGACGGATCGGAAATAAATAAAAAATGTTGAGATTAAAAAAAAAATAAAAAAAAAATAAGGTGGAATTCATTCATTATTGATTGGGAGAAGGGGAAGGACACATAAGTCAAAAACCAATATAAAGTGAGTAGTAGTAACCTAGGCTTAATGGATAAGACGTCTGACTTCGGATCAGAAGGTTGTAGGTTCGATTCCTGTCGCGGACGTTTCATTGTAAAAATTATTTGTATTTTCCATTCGCTTAGGAAATTGCGCTGGACAGACAGAAAAACAGACAGACAGAGAAATAAAAGTTTTTAGTAATTAGATTATTCTGTTGCTTAATGAAAAATTATTTAAAAAAATGTCAAGAATAGCATTAAGCTTTACTTTTTTACAAAAAAATTAATTTTATTTAAAACTGGCCAGGTACCGTAGCGTCGCTTCGCTCCGGAACCCTTTGTGGTCTTCTCCGGATAACTGAGATGTATTGCGGTTTTGTGGCACACACCTTTACATCGATAAGGCAACTTTAAAGCCAAAATATAAATCCTCTTTATTTCATATCCCGTGGGAATTTCGAAAAATCCGGCCTTATTTCTTGTCTACATCACAAAGGGAACTTCTGTGCAACATTTCAGCTTTCTAGGTCAAAGGGTTTGGGCTGGGCGTTGATGAGTGGTTTTCCCTTTTTCTTATAGTTATTAATGCTTTGGTTTTTATTCACGAAGTTTTGCTTAGAAATTTGTAATCTTTGACCAGCAGCATCCAACGAAAGGTTTCTAGCTTTATTTTTCACTTTCGAAGTGCGGGTAGTGTTGGCAGCCATTTTGAAACTTTTGGTTTATTTTTCTTGAGAAATTGTCTAGGAGTGACATCTTCGTCTTTATTACAGTGATGAATATCCTTCAACTGTGATTTAAGTTCTAAAATTAAAATGACTGATATTAATGTTGTAGTTTTATCAAAAATATATTGTACATGTTTAATTCACCTCTTATCAGTTTCATTGCTAGAAAATTAAATAATATCTCTGGACTTCGTTGCTTTACTACAACTAATTGGGGCAAATTGATCAGTTTAGGGATTTCAACGGTATCGACTTAAGGTGACTTTTGCTATAGTTACAAATTATTCACAAATATTTTAAGAAATTAAGAAAGTTTCATTTTAATTTGAATTATGTTCACAGTTTTAAAAGTATTTTGATACTCTTATACAAGTAGATTCTAAGTTTACAATTAGAGATGCCAAATTATCTTTTTCTTTTTATTAATTAAGTAATTAATGGATGTTAAAGGCAAATATTTTCTATCAATGAAAACTCAAACGATATCTTTTGAACCATCCATTGCCTTTTTATGATAAATTATCGATACTTTTTCATTTATCTTTGAATTTTGCAGTAATTAACTTTTCGATTAATTATGTTATATTTGCTTACATTAATATCAGCCAAAATCTTAGACATTGCGTCGTCAATGGTGTAAGATCAACAAGGGCTTCTTACCGTAGCTTGATGCTAAGAATAACTGGGGAAAACTTCTTCAGAAGCAAATTACAAAGAGTTTGTTTTGTATTTCATGCAGTGGATATTTTTTGTTTGAAATTTCTTTGTAAATGATTTCGAAACACTGCTACTGTTTTCCTTTTCTTTCTGGATCTATCGACTATGTTGTAGCGCCCATTATTTCATTTCTTGAGGGTGGTGGGGATCGTGGAAAGATATGATGAAAGTTACATACAGCCTTCAGCGAAACCTTCAGGGCCAAAAGTAATAGCGGAATTCAAAGGAAGTGAAAAGGACCTCTCAAGGTAATTTCCTTGACTTCTGACGACCGAGAAAGAAATAAATATTCTTCTTATCAGTTTGGGAACTCAGACCTTGTCATTATCAAACTATTGATCAAATCTCTTATCATTGAATAGCTGCTATCTCGTAGTATTGATCTGCTTCGTAAATGTAGTATCTGCAATATAGTAATATTGTTACATATCAGTTGTTATGAGATAGTTACTATGAACTTACTGTATTTGAATTTATTGTTGAATTCAGTTCCTTCATTATTTTAATTTCTGAATAGCAAACAATGTTTCCATTACTGTATTGTTGGTTTATTTTTCAATCACTTTTGTAAGGAGATAATGATAATGAATTGTTTAGTTTTGAAGAATGAAACTAATACCATCTCAAACAAAAATAAATTGATTTTTTTTTTTTTTTTTTACTTGAGTTGGAAATCAATGAACTCCATTTTAGTTAGAAACATCCTGGGATTGAACTTTTTCATCTCGAGGCAGTTTGACAAAGAGATTTGCAGTTTTCTGTCGTGGAGATTTCATCCATAAAAAAATGGGAATTAAAAAAAAATCCTCTGGCTTATCAACAGGTTCAAGCGACGAAAACCGACGAGTTAAGACGCGAAAGTTTGTAAGAAGTTACACGAAACTATATCCGTCTGTGCATGTAAGCGCTTGATGTGGGATGGGATGTGGAATAAAATTGCCTACCTCTTCTTTAAGTTATGTTTTATACTGTCAGCTTAACCCAAAGGTATCGCGCACCTTGATGAAGGATCAACCAACCCTCAGTGTTTGAGATAAGGGTTGAGGAATGAAAGAAGTCAGCCAACCCTGACTTGTAAAAATATTCCATAAACAACTCCGTCTAAAACGAGCATGTCATGATTATGTGCGTCTTCAGTGACGCAGCCTTATTAGGAATTAGCAGCATTCTTAAGAGAATCTAAACAAGCGTCTCCGTTAAGCCGTTAAGTGCATCTCGCGTTATTAACCGCCAAGAACGCGAGCGGCGATTCGTGTCACATAAATTACCGGTGTCTTTTAGTATAGAAGATTTTTTTTTCTTCTTTTTTCTGTATTCTTTCATTACTTTGAAGCCATTAGCAGTTCGTTTATCAGAATATATTTCCGTTAATCTTATAATCGTTTTTCAAGACTTTTTGGAAGCTTTTTCTTAAATTTTAAATCCGGAATTTACAACCGTAAAATGTCTAGTCATTAAATTCTTTCGCTTTGAAATCACCAGGCACTTTGGTTTAGCCAAAAAAAAAAAAAAGACAAGCTTAGAACATTATCATTTTTTTCTTAAATTTTTATTTTTATACTTTTTCTAATGTTAAAATGCTGTGTAGATCACTTTATTGAACTTCAAGATTTAAGTAAAAGAGCTCTAATATTAACAGCATTAAAATTTCTCTGCTATGTCAATCTACTACAACCTGCTTATACTTCTAATAATAAGTAACAGGAAACTCCACAGTGAGAACAATCAAATGCACATACATTATTTGTTTATGAAACAGTACATTTATGTGTGCACTTCTTTTATTTGCTAGATCAAAATATAACTGAAGAGATAGAAAATTTTTCTGCTTACTGGAAAGAACTTGAGGAACAATAAGTCGATGTGAGTCGGTAAATGGTATAGACATTAGGAAGATAAATATAAACCAAGGCGGAGATTCATTTACAATAATCTTTACTAAGAACTATGTAATCACTCACAAAATCTAGGTTAACCTTGAAAACTGCAATATTGTTTTTTATATGATAAAATGAAATGATAAAATTCCCGTTATTCGTCAGTTGACCCGTGGTCACGTAATCTATAACTTTAAAATGACGATAACCCGAAACTCTGGAAAACTCTTTTAAATATTTAGGGATGTAATACTGGGAGAGAAGACGATAGTTTTTAAAACAAATGACAAATTATATTACTAGAAAAATTAGCTGTTAGAAAGTGCAACACTTCGTCGTGGCAGGGGGTCGTAGAGATTTCCGATGACCTCTTTCGACACTGTTTAGCGCGCTTCCTGAATTAGGTTTTGCGGAATGGTCTTACACGTGGTGATTGCAGGTGTATTAGATTGTCTCCTGCTAAATCCCATACGTGATCTATTCGGGACAAATCCAAGCATGTTGCTGTTCAATCCAGAACGCGCATTGATGTTGTTTTAAAGTTACATCCCGAATGCTTTAAAAGTGGGGTTAGTATACTTTAGTTCAGATAATGTCTCAGAATGACCATTTCTACGCCGTCATCAAAAACTGTGGGTTGGTTTTTGAAGAATAAACATTCATCCTAATATATTGCCTGATTCAAAAAATAAAATTAACAATTCATTCAGAGTGCTTCTCTCTGGATTAGGTGTTTTTATAGGGACAATATATAAGTAAATTAGGGTGAGATGCATTATTCATACATGGGAATGACTATGCTATCGACATCTTATTCAGAAGTGAATGATTTGTTGTCCTTTCATATCCTTTGACTATTGTATTTTGTTGTACAATGACTGCCTAGTACCTTTAAGCGTCACATGGTATATTTTTATTTTGAATTTTTTCATTTAAGGAGTTATTTATTTATTTATTTATTTATTTATTTATTTTTTACCATTTCCCCCCCTAAATTTTAATGTTTGTACTAAGTGGCTATTTCGTTGTATGACGCGGATCGATACAGAGAAGCCTACAGCAAGGCTTTATTCTGAATAACCCTACAGACGTCGGATGGATGGAGGGAGAAAATTTGAATTTTTTCTGGAAAGCTACTAGTAGTACGACTACTTAACTAATATTGTTTATTAATAATTCTTAATTACAGGGTGTCTACAGAATCAGGGAAACCGGGAATTATCAGGGAATTTTGTTATTCTGGAAAAAATCAGGGAATTATCAGGGAATTTTGCAATTATTACTTAAAATCAGTGAATTTTTTGGTTGAACAGATCGTTTTGTTTTTTTTTGGTTGAACAGATCAGGGAATTATCAGGGAATTTTAAAAGAAATTGTTCATGAAATCAGGGAAAAATCAGGGAATTTTTTTATTCAGATTTTGTAGACACCCTGAATTAGTATTAATAATCGTTGTCAGTAAATATATTGATGTATACTTAAACTTAAGATAAAATTCATTACAATACCGGTAGACGAATTTATTGTGCAAATTATTAATTTTATAATTTTATATTATACAAAGTTAATTTTATATTGCATTTCAGAGGGTTTGTTTTCAAATCGCTTACATTTGATTAGACCAATCTTTCGAAATAAACTGTGTATTTTAAAGTTTCATTCGATAACTCGAGAAAAATGTGAAAGTTTTAAAGAGCAATTTTTTTACGAATAATGGTTTTATTGAATTGAATGGGAAAGAAATGAACCTTGAAGAATGGAGATTACCACTTGTATGTATAATTCTAATTTACATTATAATATTGCTGAATTTTACGATGTATTCTGAATCGAAAGCTTCTAAATAACTTCAGTTCCTATCTACTGTCTAACAGATGGATGTTGATGATCACGTTTGCAAGAGAATTACGGAAAACACGAGATTTGGCCATTAACCTCTTCAGCAGGTCTCAAAGAAATTTCGTTTTTTCAATGTCTAGCACTAGGAAATTGCTACCTAATGAATTTATTGTTTGTTTATTGACTGTTTTCAATTTATGAAAACTATATTAAAATGTAGTAAAAGTGCCATGCATTTCCCCATATTATAATTCATTTAAATATTTCAATATTTTGTGAGAAGACATGGATAGAGGCTATTCTCGCTTAAATTACGTGAAAACACGAAAATACGAGATCGTCAAAATCCATCTGTTAGACTTTAACAAGGGAAATGCGTGACCTGGAATTCTGAGAACCGCATTATTTTATTTAAAAAAAAAGTTAAATTGCATATTTATATACGTCTTATTTTATATTTAATAAATTAAAATATTTTTAATGTGGGCAATATTTAATCAGGCAATATATTAGGAAGAATGTTTATTCTTTGAAAACCAACCCACAGTTTTTGATGACTGTATAGAAAATGTGCTTAGAATGTAAATCGCTGATGCCAAAAACAGTGGTATGAGTCATTCTCATGCAAAACTGTACGTCTTACCACGAGAGACATTTGAAGGATCACCTTTCGAAGGTCCAAGGGAAGTACTTTGGTAACGCGAAGAAACAAAATATCAATATAATAGGACCAAAAATACACATATTTCAACGTACACTGTTTACACTCTAACCCACAACCGAACACTCCAAAAGATGGCCTCCTACTGCAGGTGTACTATTCACACAACTAGATTAAGTACTTGTTAGTGCAGATACAACATGCCACCGTCGGATGGCGCTAGCAGACAACAGCTGAGTTTTGCATGGGAATGACTCATACCACTGTTTTTTGCGATGAGCGATTTATATTGTAAGCACATTTTCGTACGGTTCTCAGTTTTCGAGATCACGCACTTCCCTTGTAAGTGCTATATGAGAAGAGGAGTAATTTAATTGTCTTAATTTGCTTTTATTTAAACAAATCCCTAATAATAAGTTACTAAATGAAAAGACTAACAGGTAATATACAGTCGAACTTATTTATAACGAGTAACGATGGAATAAGATCTCGGCTTTTGCGAGCAAACAGAGAATGTCTTCTCGCTGGAGAGTGAAATTCCAAAATCTTTTAAAAGATGTTTGTAGTCGATATTGTAGTGAATTTGTGTTGATTTCTGTTCTCGGAATCCTATTTAGTGAGGTACGCTACTTACGCTTTCCGGCCAGACAATGAAGAGGAGGCTTGTGGGAATGCTTCCTCTGCACCTCGAAACGAAACTGTCAACTCAAGAGTTCACTTCAGTAAGGTAAAGTCGCCAAATACCGCACCCCACTTTGGTTTTTCATCATAATTTCTCTAAATTTACGTATAAAACTTCAAAAACAACACCATTTTACTAGTTATTTATTAGTGTATTAATAAAAAGAGACAATATTGTGCTTTTTAAGCAAATAATTTAACTATGAGCTCGAAACGTAAACAATAGTTTTCTCAAATTTATAATTGTGTGTTCCTAATGTCGCCCCCGGGTACGGTATTAGGGACACATACGTAATGTACTAAGAACAAGTTGAAATATTGCAAATGTTTTTAATTATTTTTTATATTAAAGTTACAAAATCATGTTTTAGCCTAACAAAGTAAAGTTTTAGTCTTCTATATTAATTCTCGAAGCATGTAGCACAAATGAACCTAGGATTGTCGCAGTCTTCTGCACAGTCTTCATGGCATCAAGTAAAACATTTAGTGCATCTTATCCACTTTTCTCCACCTCGATCTTCCGAAAAGTTTTTCTCACAGAAAGGGCAAGTAGCATCGTTGTCATCGTTGTCTCCATCGTGTGTGGAAATCAATGGAGGTTCCTCATCTGTCTCGTCTTCCGACGAAGACTGTCTTTTCGAACATATCTTTTTTTTGGCAGGTGAGGTTTTTATCTTTACTATCAGTTCGCCTTTTTCTTTTTGTTTTTGCGCTGTCATAGTTTTTTTTTCTGATTCTTCTAATTGTTTTTTTATGAGGAGATCCTGTGACAAGCATAAGAAGCACCTCCTTCTTTCTAACTGCGTTCACTGCTTTAATCATAGCATCTGAATCCCATGTCTTCTTCTTTGGCATCATAAAATAGAAAAAATAACATAAAATGAAACAAAAATGTGCCATTGACAACACACGAATCATTCCTAATGGTGTGCCTAATACCGCACCCGGAGCGGTATTAGGGACACCACTGGGTGCGATATTAGGCTGTTTGACATTTTTCCTTGACCAAACAAAAAAAAAATTACAAAATGTAACCTAAAATTTGGATGAATTCGTTTAAATCTTTGATAATAATGGTCGAAAACTCTAGGTAACAATATTGTATTATAGACAAACCCTTATGCTATATGTTACTGCAAAGATTTTGGAAAAAAACTTATATTTTCAACATAATGTTATTTTTCTTCTGCACGCGATAATTTCTGTAGCGCCTTCCTTCACAAGTCAAAATGTCCAAATCAGGTGACCTGTTAATTAGTTCCGCAACTGGATTCCACATGGCACTGCCTGTTTTCAAGAAACCAAGGCGTACGGAAATAGGGCCGGGTGCGGTATTTGGCGACTTTACCTTATATATGTAATGCATATATATATCAAACTAATTGTTCATTATGTAATCATAAATTTATACGTTATTGTTTTTATCACTTCTTCGTAAGTACATATATATTTGTGAGTATGTGAAAGAGAAACAGTAACATTGCTACAATACGGATATAACGAACAATATTCTTTGGTCCTTTGGATCTCGTTAAAATCCGGTTACATTGTAATGTAAATCACAGAGCCGCACCTAATAGGGGTATATTTACGAAACCATTTGATTTTATCATGTTTTCATTTCCTTGTAGATCGACTAAATGCTTGATGTTTCTTTCAAAATAATTCGAAGGAAGCTCAAGCCTGAGATAACGTAGTGGTCATTGGTGATTCTTATCCTGCCAATTCCATTACGGCCTTTGAATACCAATAGGGCAGCCATCGATCGCGTTTTATGTAAGCAGAGAAAAAAAAAAATCTGTGGAACATTGTGTTTGAATCCCTAGAATTTGGGTTATGCGGATTTCCGGGATTGAGAAGAAGGATCTGGCGGCTCAGTTTGTTTAGGCGCTCCAAATGGAAGATATACTTTCAGTATATGTAGCTCCTTAGAATAGATACTTCTCCAGAAAATTATTTTCATGTTTGACTCAGTTCTTTTACTCTCGACGTGGCCGATGAATAACTATTGTTCCAAAGTGGTTTATCAAAGTAATTGAATAAAATTGAGGTTCTCTTAAATCAGTTCTTAGCGCTTTCAATTTAGACTTACAGAAAGCATATCTAGTTTTTCCAGTGTTGTTCGTTCAGAACTATATAAATTAGATATGTTGTCTTAATGTTTAATTTGATGTTTTTTCTATATGTTTGACGAGATATGTTGTGTTCACTTAAAACTTTCATAATAAATAGGCATAGAACTATTATAAGAATTTCTCCATACTAAGGAATTGTAAATCTTATCAGAAATAAAATGTTTTATTCAGTTAGAAAGGTTTGATCCTAAATAGAATAGCTTTTCGTAGTAACGTAGATAAGCTAAAATATTGTCATCAGTCCCTATAATATAAATAAGCTGTACAATAAACATAAATTTGTATCACAGCACTATTCATTGAGCTACAAAAAGCAATACTTCTGGGATCATAATAAAACCAGATTTTAAAATAAGTGTATAATCACCAACATTTTATCGAGATCTGGGCAGTAGGTTAAGCTCTAAAATACGAAATCGATGTAAATCGTGCATTATTCTTTGAATTACTTAAGGCATCGCATTTTGGCCCTTAATTAAAAGTGACTTAACAAAAGATGTACGGGGTGGTCCTCCTAGATTTTTCATTATTTAAGAATGAAGAAGACTTAAATAATGTCAATGATGACAAACTCTAAATAGAACCTTGTGTGCTAATCACCTGTTTATTGTTATCAAATTAATGGGCCTTTTAATTTTTGGAAAAACAAAATGTCCTATGGTGGTATGATGCATACAAGATGTGTCACATATTCTCACAAAAAAAATAAAATAAAGCCCAAGGGTGTGAGATCTGGTGATCTCGCCAGCCAATGAATGGACCCTTGGCTACCTAACCACGGTTGTGAAAGGATTGTCTAGAAATCTTCGACTATATGAGACATAATGAGCTGGTGCTTCATGGTGTTGGAACTAGATTTCTGTGGATGTTGCGAAAGAGACCCTGTAATCTATTGATCTACTGGACCCCTCAGGATTAGGTCGTATAGCTTTGGCCATTCGGAATAGCATCGTAGAACAAAGGTCTAGGACACTCTGGGTTCTAATAATCCCACACCACACATTGAAGCGTCACTGCCTCTGATGATTTGTGTCTCCAAGCCACTGTGGATTTTTCACATTCCAGTAATGAACGTTGTTGTGATTAACCACATCATCTCTATGAATTGGTGATCGTCAGAATGTGCGGTATTATTTCTGAATATTCATCATATGTCACATCCAATTGTAAAAGTCTATATGGGCTAGATAATCCTGCTCTTCCAACCCTTGATGACAATGTCTGTGATCGAGTGAAACTGTTTAGCTCTGAAAATACGGAGGACTGACTGGTGAGATATTCCTAATTGATGTCCGATTGCCCTGCTGCTTGCATGGGGATTTGCAGAACATGATGTTAGGATCAAGGTACAGTCTCCTCATCTGTTGCAAGTGTTGTTGCAAGTTATCTCGTTGCTCATGGTCCTGAGATAACACTGCTAATCTCGCGAAATCTTCGGATAATTTGCATCATTACTTGTCTTGATGGATGCCTTCTGTCAGGATATGTCTGGGCATACATCCTGACTGCCAAATGCATGTTTTGCTGTCTAGCCCCGTAACATAGGACCATGTATACGAGTTCATTTACTGGATATGAAGCCATCCTGGCATTTAATAGCTGATGTTTTTTATTATCCATTAACAGGATGTACATAGAATAATTTGCGAACTTCCCTGACATTTCCTACTGGGAAGTGGTTTAGTCTGATTTTCATACTTCAACATTTCAAAATTTAGGCCAACCCAAACAAAAATTCGCCCAATCTCCTTTAGAATCCGTCTTCAAAGTCTTCATCATTCCTAAATTACAAAAAATCTAGGGGGCTGGGAGAGGTAACACTTATCTGGACCACCCTATAAAATATGTTTAAGAAGATATATACAATAATTAGTCTTAAATAAGAAACTTTATAAAATTTTAGTGTATTATTCTTTTAGTGTAGTGCATAGTTAGGGCCCTTATTGGGAAATGTCCTTAGACAGACCAAATCCAAGCATGGATTGACAAGAATAAACTAACCCCTCTATAAAGCTTAATTTTGATCATTGCATTCTTAAAGATATTTAAGTTTCAGTACTTTAACCCTGTAGTATAGATGTCCTTCGAATGCATATTCAGAGCTTGATGTTAAATATGAAGTTTGAGGTAAATCGGTTAATAACTTATGTTTTAGTGTTTTGGCCTAGAACTAAAGTGGTCATTAAAATGGGTCTATATACAGTCGAACCTCTATTTAACGAAGTCGCTAAATCCCGAAAAAAGTTCGTTATATGGAAAATTCGTTAAATAGAGATTCACCTTTTATTATTCAATATTATTAAAAAAAGTAATAATTTTAATGACATAAAGCATACATTACCACATGCGTACTTAAATTTTACTAATAAAGTCTGTTAATTTTGTCTGAGTTTTCGTTTTGAAAAAGTGTTTTCGCTCGTAGTATGTCTCTCATCTTTGCAATGCACCAAATACCCCTTCACCAAATACCCCTATTTGAAGAAATTGTTATCCGCATCGGATTGTTTCAAATGATTTTAGCATTTCATCATATGACGGTTTTTTTGATATCTGCATCATGATCATTTTCATTTTCATCATCTTCATCGCAATTCAAAGCTGTATTGTTTTTATTTTTCACCCTGATAAAATATCCTATTCAGTTAGTGTTTCCAAGGTCTCAACTTCAAAATGTGAAGTGAAAGATAATCATCAATCAACACATAATCGTTAATTTCTTCTTTTTCCCTCAGCTGTATCCACATTTCTTTCATTTCCTCTAAGGGAATATTGATAATAAAAAAATTTCAAGGAAAAAAAAAATTGAAATACCACGAAAAAGTTCGTTAAATAGAAAATACTCTTCGCTATTTGGAGGTTGTTTTACGAGGAAATTAGCAAAATGTTATTGGTTCCAAAGAAAAGTTTGCAAAATAGAGAAATTCGCAAAATAGAGGTTCGCTAAATAGAGGTCCGACTGTATTTTAAACCTAAACAGATCTGGATAATAGCGTTAAAGTCTTAAGATTTAATTAAGTAGATCGGTTAATTATTTTTTTGAGTTAATGTGCCAACAAGATTCTCAATAAAAGACAGATCATGTAACATCACATCAGTCAAAAACCAATTCTATTTTGCTCTAGGGAACAAACAAAGTCAATTTCCGTTAAAATCTGGATATTGCCATTAACGTCCTGATTGAAGTTTTAAGAAATTATAGTTGCTAAATTTATTAGAATAAAAAATTATATTTGCTTGTCGCTTGCATGATTTCTGTTCTTTCCCATTACTATCGTGAGAAAGTAAAAAATAAACGAATTCTTTGAGGTGTCGTCTTATCTATCCCCAATTGAAAATAATATGATCTGTGATGTGGTTCTGATATTAACGAGTAAATAATAAAAATAAATTATTTTGAACTCTTCAATCTGGGTTCGTTTGAAAAGTTTTTTCCGAGTCTGCCGTTATTGGCTATTGAAATTGGATAGTAGATACCTGAAGTCAGTTGTTACTGCATTGAGAATAATCATAGTGATTTCGTTCCAGCTAGGAGACTATCAAGGCGACTTCTCCCCCGAAGCTTGTGAAAAAAGAAATTGAGGGAAGCAATTCTTTTCATGTAGGTTCTAAAAGTTTCGAGTCTAGAACGAGAACTATCTGCTTTGTAGGTCTGATTTCAGTGTATAGTTAGCGATACTCATTTTCAGAAGACATTACTTATTCAGTTACAGAGATAGAACTAATTGTTTAGAAATAGACGATTCTGAATTATAAAAACAATAAAATTATAAAGTTTAATTCTTACACTTCTAAACAGTTTGTAGCCAACAGATTGCTCTCCAAATTGACTGTACATTCAAATTAAGACGCGACATTCACAGGATGTTTTCTTTCTCAGCCTTTTGCTTCATAAGTCCTACCTCTCACCTCCTCAAGAGTTCCTAGTCTCTTAAAGAAAACATCATTTTTTCCTAATAGATGTATTTCTAATTTATAAACATATAAGTGTGTTTAATGATTAGTAGACATTGGCCCAATAGCTGCACGATTGTATTTGGCAAAGATGAATTACGTACTTGTGATCCTACGACTATACATACGATAGTAAAGTCTTCCCGAATTTGCATTCTCGCTAGTTTTAACGATATTAAAAAAAAAGTAATTCTATCTATTTAGATCTACATAGTAATTATCAGTAGTACGAAGTTTTCATATTTACGAAAACTTTTATGCAGCCGTCGAAGTTCGTTATATAATTTTATGTAGCCAATTTGAACTTCAATGGCGGGAGGGAGAAAGAGCGAAACCTTTAATAAACCTCTGCTTGCACAGCTTTTATTATACCTGATAAATTCGTATATAAATACAATGTAGTCACGATTAGATGAGATTATTAGATTACAAAGGTTTCGTTCAACTGGAGGTGCAAGAACGAAAACCTAGTTGGGGTTTGAGCGGCTTTTCATTTACAGATTTTTCAAAACTTTAGAGAACCGCTCAAATCCAGCCTAGGTTTTCGAGTCCAGCAGTTCCGAACATTGCTTTCAAGGATGCTTGAGGAACGAAAGCATATCTATACTTTTTTCTCTATTCATATAATGTCTAAAATCAGTTTGAATTGCTAGTCTGGTTTCATTTGTAAAATGCATTGACTCCATGAAGCTTCAGTGCAAATCATGCAGTGAGGCCTTTATCATAAAGTGTATGTTGAAAAGCGATCAACCTTAACTTATCTGTTTAGAAAGTCCAAACGCACTTCAACAGTGCTGACATGCAAGGTCTTTCATCAGATATCGTCTGTCTTCTCTTAGAGTTGAAATGATCTTTCTGAAAAGAATAATGTTTATTGTTATTTAAGCTGGTTAACAACACTGATTCACATTCAGGCATGTAGTGCTGCATGGTGGAATAGATCTTGCCATTCCACTTACTCGCCATCTGAATTCTTGTACAGTCCTCATTCGACATTTGAATGTACGATACGGGCGCTTGTTTCGTTCATTCGGCGCTTTTTGGAATGATGCGGTGGCGCTCTTGTCAGCTGAGATCGAGTAGAACGCCATTTTCGTGCCCATCCACATCGCCCATCTTCCGTGTCCGGACTCACTTCAGCTGTCATGGCTGCCTGGAAGTCAGTTCCTGCGACCACCATCGAAACCTGGTGGAAAGTCTTCCCAGACGTGTACAGGCTGTTATCGATGCAAAAGAGGGACTGACATCATGTATCGTGCCTCAGGAGCCTCCGCGTCCCGACCAAGGGGGGGTCCGGATACTTTTGGCCTTATAGTGTATGTTACACTTGAATGTAATCTAACATGTAAGTTTAAAGACTTTTTTTATACAAATACCATTGTCAACTTCGATAATTTTGTTTACTATCAGTATATTTTGATTGAATGATTTTTTAACAAATTAAGGTTTATCCAAAGTGCTCTTTAATATCTGGAATCACATTTCAAATATAATAACATTAATTCTTCCATTTTTACGTTGTTTCATCAATCTGAGAACAAGATACGAAGCATCGAGTTGATCAAACATTTCCGTATTGGGCTTTGCAAGCATTCGTAAATAGAGACATTTAGGCGGCCATAAAATGAATAAATATGAGGAAAACGACACCAGAATTGATGTACGTAGTTAGCTGCCAGAGTAATGAAGATAATTGGCTGTCGTCTGAAAATGTCGATAAGAAATGGATAAATAAAGTTGCACATGATCTTAAATCAGATTAGATTCGCCAGATCTTAACAGCTTGAATTCTAAGGATGCGTTTCAGAAATGCGCCTGTTGGCAATAAGATTTGATTCACAACATCAGTTGTATTGTGATCTAAAAGGCATCGAACTTTATATCTCAAGACATTTCGGAACTTAGTAATATCTAAAGCCTATGATGCAACAGTTTCAGTTTTAGGAATGGTTCCTTGCGTCCTTTTCTGTAGCTTTTTTCTAGACTGTCTTTTTAGTTTCATAATAAACTGTTAAGGCTTTGATAAGCTTCCATGGTTGTAGATGTTAGATAAATGAAGAAATTAAGAAATGTCATCGTCACTTTTTTTTTTCCTTAAATACAAAATAACAAAGATTGACACCAAGTGTTTCTAAGTGACATCCCAGGGTAGCTGTTTCTCGCTCTTGGTAGTCATCAGCAGGGAGTAGTCACCAGCAAACAGCGAGGTTTCAAGACGAAGGTCAAGAGAAATAATAATTGGAAAGAATGTCGAACCTCCAAAACTTAAAAAAAAGCAACAACAAATCACAATTAAAAAATGAATTTAGGTTCTTTTTGTTCGTTTTATGCGCAGAGAAAATTCATTACTGGCACATGAATTTCTCAATGTATTTTTTATTGTATATTTGTTGTTGCTTTTTTAATTTTTGGAGCTTCCACATACTTTCCTGTAAAATCTTTCCTTCGCGCCAACTGTTGACAAAATGTCCAGTAATTTATTAATTATCGGACTCAAATAAAAGTGAAATAATGTTCTGACTTTTTTTTAATGGTTCATATTGCTCTTATTATTAGCGAAAAACAAATAATTGTCGTACTGTAATGGGCATTTCTAAATGCTGTTGTTGAAATAAAAACAGAAAAACAAAAAACGCCTAAATTGTGAAATTCCGGTAGTTCGTTAGCGTAAACAACACTCAGTACATTAGTGGGGAACACGTTAAAACTTTGTATTTTGCGTGCGTCGTTGCTTGGTCTCCGCCTGGGGAATAATTCAGTTGCGCCGAGGGGACCAAGAGCTGCTGTGGTCGGGCTGTTATTCACGCGTGTTGAGCAGATACAGCATCGGTCATAAACTGTGAGCCTGCTCAAATGGGGGTTCGAGAGACACGTTGGTTAATTAACATTAATAAACGCAGCACGCACAAGGGATGAATTGTTGTGCTGTGTTTACTCTGCAGAACTGTTTTCTCGTGATTTACACCTTTTAGACAGATTTATTTAGTTGTTGGGCGCGTGAAATACGGTTGTTCAGTTGATGTACCGTAACCACTTTGGTATAGATGTTTTGCTCTTTTGATTGAAGGTTTGTCATCCTGAAATTCACCTTCGTTTTCGTTTCTCTTTCTTTTTCCGTTTACTGTGGGAAGCAATAAATAAATTTTGTGTGGTTTTTAGTAAAATTAACAGCAACGATTTAAAGGTAAATACTACACATTTAAAAATTATGTCAGTCAGCCAATTAATTAGTGTTAAAACAGTGAAAAAAATTCTAAAAATACTTAGAACATGACAGGAGTTTCAACTAGCAGACTGCTAAGTAATCATCAGCTTCAGTCCTAATCGAAACTAGCCTGTCCTGTCGGAAGTATTTTATTTTAGAATTTTTCCACGTTTTTAATATTAATTAATTGGCTGACATAATTTTTAAATGTTTGACATTCAATTTTAAATTGCAGTTGTTAATATAATGAAAAATAATTCTTTCAACACGTTAAAATTGAAGTTATTAAGAAAAGTAAAAGAATATATAGTACGATTGCGGTTGTGATATTTCAGTGTATTAGATAGTACGGTAAAATGGCATTAGCTGTGCAAATATGTGTTTTTTCTTATGTATTGATAATTTACTCCATGACTTAAAAAATAACTTTGGTATTTGCTATGAAATAAGAATGATTGTGTTTTTATTCTAAAAATGCTTTTGAGGAAATGCTTAATAACGTGTGTGGTGATTTTTAAGAATGAAGAAAACACCAGAACAATTTTATAATTAATTGAAGGATGAATAGAAAATAAATTGATCCTTTCACTCTATCATATCTGGTAAAGGTTCTGTTAGATTTGATAATGCAACTTTAAGAAAATGTTGACTTGTATTACATTTGCTTCTTAATCGAAGTTATTTTTTACCTTAATTTTTTCTTAACACAGAAAGCATAATTGTGAGAAAAACTTCTGTTAATGCAAGTGTTTGACAAATAAATAGCAATAGAATTGTTTGATAGACTTTCTCCTTTCAAAGGAACAGTTTAAATCGTTTATCGCGTAAAATCTTACTACAGAAATGTTTCTATCTTCCTATCAAATAACCTGTTTTCGTTTTATTTATTTATTTCCATTTGTCTAGTTAGTCTATTTGAAAGTCAGAACAGATTTTCAATCTATTTCTTTTATTTATTACGGCAAAAGGATATTTCGGTGTCTGGCGCCATATCCTCCGTGCACTTCCTATTTGATTATTCTTAGCACGGACAAAGCTGGGCTGGGCTGGTTTTTTTTATTTTGTTCTACAGAAATTCCATTTTCCCGTCTCCAAACTTCTCTGTGCTTTGTGGAAGAGTGTGGCATCATTCCTGCCGTCTGCGGACGAAATAAAATCTGATACAGTTAAAAGAGTCCCTTTACATTCGCTCGAGGACTTTTTCCCCTCTTGCTTACCGACGTGTCAGCTCTAATTGAATGAGCAAGAAATGGCGAGTGAGTGGGTGCAGATGTAATGGTCGATTCCCAAGTGACTGGTTTGGAGTCGCTAGTTTGGAAGGAGCCCTGCTTATTATTGGAATCAGAAAAAGGGAAAACGAAAGAAAAGAAAATATCATGTTCATCATACTTTGAATTGAATTATTTACCTCTTCTTTTTAGGGGTGGTAAGGGCTTCGTTTTCATTCTCCACGCTTCCTTGGGTTACTCAATTTAGTGTGGAATTCTCCTTGGCAAGAAAACATCTCAGCAAAATTAAGAATGCCCCATCTCAAAGTCAAATAATTCAGTATTAATCGTCCGCTCTTTTCTTTCTCTTCTGTTTATTCTTCGTCTTCTGCTGTCCTGAGACCATGAAATTGGCAGCTGCGAGGGAGAGCCTTCTCCCCGTATTGTTTCCGTATCACTGAGTGTTTCGCGATTCTTAGGAAAAGAAAACCCAATAACTTCTGAGAGAGAAAAAAGAAAAGAGCTTAGTTTCACTTAAAAATATCTTTCTTTCTTTGCTTTTTGCTTTTCGTTTCAAATTAGCATCAAATTAATTTCTTCTGCAAATTCACCTGAAGCAAAATTGTAACAATTTCAGCTTCACTAATTTATTATTTAATCTAGTTTTATTTTCTAATGAAAGTAAGAAAAAACTCATAGATTTTTAGGCTGGTATTTATGTATTTACTTCTTCCTTCTATAAATATTTTATTAATTGTAAAATCTCAGGAAAATTGCTTGGCAAAATATGTTTTCTGAGCTTGAGACTAATAAAATGTCTCATAATTGAACATTGTGAATTTTCTTTCTCTAAAGACCATTTTAGACGCATCATTAAAAGTAAGCAGTCTGTATGCCGTCGGTTGACCATGGCTCGATCGCCACAAGATTTTTTCCGTCCTTCTGTAAACTAGGACGGGATTTATTTTCAAAGCATATGTCATCCATGTGTAGCAGCAATCAGTTACCAGCGCACCTGGTGTCGCATTGTGGAACTGGTAACCAATGGAATTTGCAACTGCTTAATCGAAATTACATAATATAAAATTGATTTTTCCGAAAAGAAGTCGTATGTTGTTTTTGGATGCCTCCAGAAAAAAAATTAAATTATCAACAAAAATCATAACAGATTTCCGGCCTAAAAATGTGAAGCGACAGACCGATTGAATTCTCGAAAAATATATCGTCGGGCTGGTTTAGATTTAATGAGAAATATCGAAACTGAAAACGAAGAAATACAGAAAGATGAAAAATAAAATATTATATTTCCTGTTCTAATTAATTAAAAATATTCTGTCGCTTATTCTGATACAAAAAAAGACTTTTATATAACCAATGTTTAATTTAAGATTTGGTGGTTTTAATTTGTAATGATCCGACGTCTTCTTCGGCAGTTGACAAGTATAAATTTTACGTGCTTTGTGTATGATCGAGTTCTAAAGATCTTTATTCATTTGCAATACCGTATTTATTCGCATAATTTCCCCTTTTTTTCCCCTCAATATTTTGACAAAAAAAAGGGGTGGGTGGGGAAATTACGCGATGTTTTTCAATTTGAGAAAAAAAAATATGGTGAAAGTGTAAAGTCTAAAGTAAAGATTAATTCAGAAAATTGCAGTAATGTATTCTTGAAGAAATATGTGTACATCTTCCAATACTAACAGAATGACTTTTAGTGAAATAATGTAGTTTTGGAAATCAAATACAGCAAATAATAGATTAACCAGAATTAACGTCTGGACTCCTGGTATATTGCAGATTGTGAAACTCGGTTACATTGAGACCCAAGGCACCAAAAGAATATTGTTCGTTTTACGGATATGAGTTATATTTACTGTTACTTTTTCATAGACCTACTCACAAATGTACATGTATTTATGAAGCAGCATAAAAACAACAATGAATAAACATCAGTTATGATTACACAATGAACAATTAGTTTGGTATGTATATGCATTAAATACATATTGAAGTGAACTCTTGAGTTGACTGTTTCGTTTCGAGGTGCAGAGGAAGCATTCCCACAAGCCTCCTCTTCATTGTCTGGCCGGAAAGTGTAAGTAGCGTACCTCACTAAATAGGATTCCGAGAACAGAAATCAACACAAATTCACTACAATATCGACTACAAACATGTTTTAGAAGATTTTGGAATTTCACTCTTCTGCGAGAAGACATTCTCTGTTTGCTCGCAAAAGCCGAGATCTTATTCCATCGTTACTCGTTATAAATAAGTTCGACTGTAATTGCTTTGATAGCGACTACCATCTTTTGCTGCTTAAACAAATTCATTAAGATTGAATTTTATCAATGCAGATATCATTCCCATCCGATCAATAATTCTTTGCACATTGGTTATTAATGTCGTTTCTTTGCATATTGACTTTAAACTATAGAGACCAGGTATTCAACCTTTTCAAATTTCTGCATCTGGAAATTTCCTGAGCCCGGCACCATGATCTAGTTACCGGTGCCGAGTATTTTTTCCTTAATAACAAAAAAAGTAATAATAATAAAATAATTATATTGAATTTACATTTCGTTTTTTAGACGTAAAAAAAAATCAATAAAACAATACTTTAACTGTAATAAACCTTCAAAAGCAGATTGTTCTAACAAACTGTACCATCATTTGCTGTTAATTTAGTGTATTTTCGATTTTGAAATGCTAAGCTTTTTTTTTCTTTTAAAATCTTTTTATAATCATTGCTTATGACGCTTATTTACAGGGAAACCATTATTCTAGGTTTTTACAATTGTTAACAAATTTGGATAAAGCCTCAGTAATTTTTTGTATCATACATCTTTACTTTATTTTTACAAATAGTATGACTATTTATTTTAATTTATGATGTTTGGAGCAATAAAAATATTCTTTTTAACGATAACAATTATTGCTACTTTTCTCTTCTTAAACAGGCTGTCACAATTTTTTTTTTTCAAATTAACACTTAATTACAAATTTTATGACAGTCTATGACAATATTTAATAATTTAATTACAATTAAATGTAATTATTTAATTACATTTCAGCAATTTAACCGTTTTTTTTTCTTATGTAATTGCCCACGATAAATTCTAATAATTCTTTTTCACTTAATTAAACTGCCAACTAAATCTGCACATTCTTGTTAATTAAAATAACGATAAACAACAATTAAAATGATCACGTAGGCTACGTATTCGGAGACTCATAATTCCAGACTCCTTTATCAAGTGTATTTTAAAAAATAAAAAAAAAAAAAAATTCCCCCCTCCTGAAGGAACGAAGTTCCTTTATTAGGGTTCTTCGAGCAAAAGAGATCCGGCTTTGTCCTTAGAAGCTTACAACAATTACTGCCCTAGTGGCCTTTCTTGGAACCTAAAAACTGTCGTCTGCTTATTTACAGGACATAAGGCGCTACGAGGTAAATAAATATTATTTTCCCGACTACAATTTTTCATAAACCATATTCCAGGACGTTCCTTGTGTCCTGGTTATAACTGTGCATTGTTCTAATAATCCCTGACTCGAAAAACTCTCTTAAGTATTTGGAACTTCTTTTTCCGAATCTAATCACTTCGTTGGTTGTTAATGAGTGTCCTGTATTTTTACAATGTAACTGTGTGCTGTAGGTTTCGTTCCCCTTTTTTATTGCGTTTATATGCTCATTTATACGTGTTCTCAATTCACGCTTTGAATTTCCCACGTAAAGACATTTATTCTCTATTCTTGTACTGGGATCGCACTTAATTCCGTATATAGTATCTTGTGTTTTAATTTTACCTCCCTGGAGCACCTATTATGTTTTTTACTGCTCAGAAACGCGCCTACAGTGTTAGTTGCCTTACATGCCACTCTAATTCCCACATTTGCCACAATGGGTTTTATTCTTCTTAGTAAACCTTTGTCGTACTTAAGAGATACGAAGCTGCGTAAATCACTTTTTTCTTTTTTTGTTTTATTCCCTTTGCCATTAATGTCAATAGTATTACATTTCTTTTATTGTTTCGTAAACCCTTGTAGAACGTTTGAAAACAATACTCGATGAAACTATCCGAAAATTCATTGTTTCTAAACATTTGTCTAATATTTTCTATTTCTCTTATTCATACCTCATGTGTAGAGCATACTTTAATTCATTGCCATATAAATTGAGTTCCTTTTATAGGCATCAGGCACCGAGCTATGGAAATTAATGGTAATGCCTGCATCAATCTGTTTTCTATAGACGGATGTTATGAATTGGTCACCTTGTTTAGAAATCAGGACGTCCGGAAATGGCATCTTGCCTTCTTCCTCAATTTCCATCGTGTATTGTATGTCTGGGCATGTATTATTGAAGTCTGAAAGAATCTTATCAATGTAATGATTATTTACTATCAATAGTGAGTCGTCGACGTATCTGCATAAAAAAATGAACATTATGATAAATATTCTCGATTGCTATAAGCTGGTGTTCAATGAAACAGAGAACCGTTGCAGCTAACATTGCTGAAGACGGTAGCCCCATAAACATACCTGAGGCTTGTATATAAAATCTGTTGTTGAATGTAAAATATTGTACATGAAACAATAGATCAATAAGGCGTTGCAGTTTTTTAACCTCAATGAAATGCGCTCCTTGAGGATGACAATTATCCCTTTCGCACACAAAAAGAATAGCTTGATTTATTATAAAAGGTGTTGGGGATGTGTCCAAATTGATGTTGTCAAGTCACACGATGCTCGTATTGGGAATTACCCTGTTAGCAATGAAATATTCAATTGCTGGCTCCCATTAGTAATGGCAAATTTGGATCGAAAATCCACTTTTTTAAACAATTTCACAATTAGATATTTTCATGATGATTTTACCTCTACAGTTAATGATCGGTCTTGTTTTATAAAGGTGGCCTTCTTTCTCTTTATGGATTTTTGGTAATCCTTTTAGAACGGGAACTGCTTTGTTATTATCAATGCAGTCTTTTGCAAATGGCTCGTCTAATAAACCACTTTTTTGCGCTTTAGTCATTCTATTGTTAATATCTTCTAATACTTGCGTTTTATTCATATTTAAAGCTCGGAAACCTGCTTGACTATTAATAAATGTTTCACACATTTCATTACAATCAGTGGTATTTAATAATACTACTGCCCCTCCCTTGTCTGCTTGTGTGAATACGTCATTACTATTATATGCCTGAAGTTGGCTCAATTCATCACATTCCCTTTTGTTTAAGGCACACTCTGTCCTTTTTTTAAATTTCATCCCTCCAACTAACCTCCCTAATTTCTTTCTTACTTCCGTTCTAACCTTATTCTCGAGAATGAACCTAACCTGAGCTTCCAGGTGGTCAGTGTATCTATCCTATTAACTTTTTCATATCCTGTATTAAATTTCAACCCTTTGCAAAGGATATTCTCTTGTGTCGGAGTAAGCTCCAAATTGCTGGCATTGACAATTTGGATACACGCCTCATTATTCGTGAATTCTTCTGTTGTTTTGCTTTCATTCTTTCAAATTTTTGGCATTGCCTATTAACGATAGCTTTTTTAACTCTCAACGCCGTTTTTACCCCTTCGATCAAAATAAAACAAAAATCATTACTTTCCATATTTTTTTCCAGGTGTATAGATAATTTTTTTAATTGGCCCGTAATTTTAACTTTGCATGCGTGTGCCTCAGTAATCCTTTCACTTATAAGCAAACGTTGAATTTTGTCCCTAAGAAATAGGACGTTCCTTTTTTCAGAGGGGACCTGTATGCAACAATCAGGTGGAATAAAACCCTCTTTTTTACAGATGTTATTGTACATGGCAGCGGCTTTTGCAGCTTCGAGTTGTTTATGGAGCTTAATGAATTTCCTAATCTCTTTTCTCATACATAAATATTTAAGACATATTCCGGCAATAGTGGCCATTGCCGTTTAAATCACTAGTAGTTATTTAACGTGCTATATTTACAATTAATTAAACTGCCAACTAAATCTGCACATTCTTATTAATTAAAATAACGATAAACAACAATTAAAATGATCTCGTACGTATTCGGAGACTCATAATTCCAGATTCTTTATCAAGTATATTTAAAAAAAAAATCCCCCTTCTGAAGGAATTAAAATAATTAATTAATTATTTTAATTAATAAGAATGTGCAGATTTAGTTGGCAGTTTAATTAATTGTAAATATAGCACGTAAAAATAACTACTAGTAATTCTTTTGAATGAGTTTAAAACAAGGCGATCTATACTACCATGAGCTTAGGAAGTTTTGCTGTTCATAAATAAATACGATCGAAAGGCTACGCGAACACCATGCGATTTTGCAGCAATTTAGTTGTCCGATTTTGACGTCACGAGTTGATAGAGACAGCTTTGAGACCGTTTACTTGCAACTTAACCTCAACTTTTGTCATGCAATTCGAGTTGTTCCTACAGCTGCAACACAGCTGCAACTCGAAAAATTGCATCGACATCACTGGGAATTACCCAACCCAGGGCAGCGTTGGAACACGTCAGTTGGGAAACCACGCCCATGAAAGAAATGGCGTCGAAAATGTATCTGTCGATTCGTTTTCAAAACATGGTCATACTCAATGAATATCAAGAGTATTGCGAGTTTATTTATGCAGAAATAAAGTTTATACTGAAATGCAGTAATTGTATGCGGCAGAATTTATCAGAGAGGTTTCAAAACCTCGATTTTTTCGGATTTTCCACGTCGGGTTTGGGAACAACCAAAATGCTGACGCGGTAATGCAACAGTTATGACGTCATTGTTTCCAGGGGAGCATTGTTTCTTATTGGCTGTTGGTCATTCGTTACGTTTGATTCGACATAATACCATGAAATTCAATTCCATAGCGGCTAATAATTTTGAAACAATATTTATCATATGTTGCAAATCAATCACTCATATATTATGTTTGAAACGATATAACCGAATTTTGCTTGACGTCACACGTGATGTATGTAAAATCTGCGTTGTCATTGGGTCGGTTGATTTTTCGAGTTGCATATCGCGTTTGCATCGTGTTCGGGGCTGACAAAGGTTTATATCAACTCGTGACGTCAAAATCGGAGGACTTAATTGCAGAAAAATTGCATGATGTTCGCGTAGCTTAAGAGCGAAATTGATTCACTTAATTGGCCTGGTTATTTTTCTTCCGTTTTCCGACTAAACCTTTATCTGGCGATTACTGTTGCCCAATATAGTATTACTTTTTACAGTAAAGGAACTAATGGATAAAACATAAATGATAAAGAAAATATTTGCTTTTATTTTGGCTGAGGAATAGAATCTTACTTGATTCAATTGAACTTGAATGATGGCAATTGTTTCATCATGATTGTTTTTTTTTTTTCTGTACTGCGTTGGGCAATTTGATTATTTCCGTGTTTGATGAAAAACTTATGATTACAAACCCATTGTTTGAAGAAAAAAACACTAAAGAAACAATCCAGAATCAGTAGGAATTCACCGACAGAGAGACAATACATCCTGTATATCTTGGAATTTATTGCTCTTTTGTAAGATGAAAGTACACGTGGAGTACTTAAAAAATATATATGGGTTTGGGACCAGCATTCGCCCTACTTTCAGGTATTTGTTCCTTACCTCCCGCGACGCCAAGGGCCTGCATAGTCGGATACTGTAACTTTAATTTAGAAAAATAAAATAAAAACATTTCGACAAAAAAAAAAAAAAAAAAAGAAAGAAAAGAAAATCGAAAGATCCCGAAGGAAGCATCATTTTTGAATGAAACTTTTGAAGTGCCATTTGGATGAATTGATTCAAATTTTATAGTAAAAAAAAAATATTTATCAATACAAGTATTGTTATTAAATTATTATTACTGTGTTGAGCGGACTCTGATTGCTATGCATGCTGATATACAGCGTGAATGAACTGAAATAAAGTCCCAAAGTTGTCTTTTGACAGATCACGCCAAACATGCTGCAACTGCTGTCCCAAATGACCTTGTTCAATAATGGATGAAGTTGACGTCCTGAAATGTACCAGACATGCTCGACGGGTGAAAAGTCTGGGGATCTGACTGGCCATGGAAGGGTTTGAATTGCTTAGAGGTACTTCTGGGAAACGTGTACAGTATGTTGACGTGCATTATCCTGTTGGAAAATTGCATTTGGCAGACGTGATACGAAGGCAAACATCGGGTAGCAGGACCTCCTCTATATATCGCTATGCATTAAAGTTCCTCAAATCACTATGAGAGGGAATCTGCTCCCTACACCATTACATCAGCTGTAATGGCTGGATGCCGGTCGACAATATTGCCAAGATTCGAGCACTGCCCTTCTCTATACGCTGATACGATGATCATCTGCTGCAAAGCAGAAGCGAATTCATCACTATACACAATAAGAGATCATTCGAGAGCCGATCTAGACGAAGCCTTTGGTGCTGAATTTTAAAGACAGGCCTCATAAGGGCAACGGGAATGATGCCAATTTTGTCTAGCAATTTTGAAACTGGACGCTTTCTTCATGGTTTGTCCGTTTTTTTTGTCAGAGTGTATATACGTAACTTACGAAACTTTTTTTTTTTTAGTCTTGTTTTCTTTCTTTTCTGTAGAAATACGCTTATCTCTTGGCGTTTTGTTAATATAACTAATATTTGAACCATTAAAATTTATCGATAAGAATTCTATGATTATCTTCTTATATAATAAAAGCGTTATTCTGTCTGTCATTCTCATAAGAGTTTATGTTTTTCCAATTTTGTGACCAAACTATAAGAGATAGATTGGTCATGTAAATGGATAAAATGAGTATCTTTTTAAGATAAACAAAATGCTACAAAAATCTTTCAAAAAAGTTTTTGGTTTCCAAGAGGGCGCCTTTGAAAGGGTCAAATTTTGACTTTTTCTCAATTTAAACGAAAAGCATAAAAGTTGGAAGAGAACATTATATTGAGAAAATTTTGGTATTTGAAAGTTCTATCGAACGATATATCAGTCATTCACAAGCGTTTATGCGTTTGGAAGATACATGCAAAAAATGTGAAACATTTCGTGTTGGCTATTGTGAGAAGTTTGTGAAGGCACGTAAAAATGAAAATTCCTAAATCGTTAAATTTTAGTGCATCAGTCAGTGATGATGATGCATTTTTTTGATAAACACTCCCACGGGGTGGGGGGGGGTACTGAACCCCTAGTTCATTTATAATGTAATAAGAATATAAATGAATGGTTATTATTTTTTCTTAAAGGCAAATTCATGTTTCACCGATTGAGGTAGTTATCATAATAATTCTTTTAAGGTGATATCCCTTTTTTGTTTTATAATTAAAATTACTTTACTTACAATTTAATTTACGAAAAGTTAAATTTTTACATCGGAATCGCAGTGGTGCCAATGATCCATTGTTATAGTTAAATTTTTACTTAAATACATTGTACATGATTCTTAACTAACTTAATTTTATTTTAAGGATTTTTTTTGTGCACAGTTCAACAGTTGAATAATTAATCAACTTACATGTACATGGCTAGTTTCAGGCCAGTTTCCACAATAT
>JAFIDM010009631.1:11906845-11929619 GCA_023159025.1 Thereuonema tuberculata
GTTTCTGCATTTATAGTAAATTACCCCATGTTTAATCATTATTCTAAAAGTATTTATAGATTTATTACTTACTACACATGTTTAACTGATTAAATAAATAATTATTTAAATACATATTAAATTATAAATGAATAATCGTAGAATTCTTTTCGTTAAATTTTAATGGTTCAAACATTAATAAATTAAAAAAAAAAAAAAAAAAAAAACGCCAAGAGATTACTGTAGGATTGAAAGAAGATAAAATTAAAAAGAAAAGATCCGTATTTATATAAATGTTTTATTTTATTTTTTCCAAATTAGAGTACTTCTAATTAAAAAAGAAAGTTAAAGAGAAAAAGATTTGTTATAATCGTATATTTCTTTTCTACCTAATATTCATAACCTAACTGATATATATAAAAATAAAAATAAAAAACGAAACTGCTGTATCATAAAGAAAGAAAGAAAACGTTACAGAAGAAAAGAGAAAGAAAAGGAATCATTATTATTATTAATAATAATAATAAAAAAAAATAACTTGCCGCAAAGCAAAATGGAACTCTGGATCGTTAAATCCCAAAGCCACTATACCACGCCAACACTTCGTCTAATATCGACCAAAAGGAAGTTAATTAGCTAATACTTGAAAGTCAATGAAAACAACATCAAATACCTGAAAATAGGGAGAGTGTGGGCTGAAACCCACCCACATTTTTGAAATACTCCGTGTGTCCTTTCGATCCCATCGAACAACAGGAAGTTAATTAGCTAATACTTGGAAGTCAATGAAAACAACATCAAATATCTCAAAATCGGGGAATGTTGGTCTAATCCCACATACGTTTTTTGAACTACTCTCATGTGTACTTTCATCTCACAAAAGGACAAATAAATATAAATAGATTTAAATGATGTACAAGGTGTGTCGTCTCCTTATCAGTGCAAAAGATTCAATTAAACTTCACAATCAGAATTTGGATTGAATATAGGTTTACATGTAACTTCAGTCTTTTTCTTTTATCCAGATCGATTTTTTTTTTATTTATTTAAGAGATGAAGTAGGCTTTGTGTATACTAATGTATGCCTAACCAAATAACGAACACTTATTTTTGCTGGCATTTTGTTTTATTCTTGTTGCAATGCTTTAATGTATTTACGAAAATTATGAAATTACAAAATTTGATTTTCGGTTATTACTTCCTTAAAATTTTAACGGTGGTTTTGAGTGTAGTTGACGATTTGTGTAGCCAATTGACAAAAAGAAAAACAGTCTAATGTTGAAATATAATAGTACTTATTCTCAAGATGAGAGATTTTAGATCTCTTAACTCCTAGGCCGTGATATTTTGTATTCAGCTTCTTTACATAATCAGTTTATATTTTCAGAAGCTACAAAACCAACTGACAATTTAGCTGTGTTTCAAAATAATACAGTCTCAAAAATCATATTCTAAATTATTATTTTTAATTTCATACTAATAATAGTAAAAAATAATAAATATCTGAGGACTAACAAATATTTTTAATGAATTTCTTTCAACTATATAAAATTTTCATATTTAATGGAATAATCAATTTTAACGTGTGCATTTTAATTAATAAAAATAGGCCAACACACTAGGCTAAGAGGTTAAAAAGTTTATACAAGTTAAAACGTCTTTTTAACTTGTATAAACTTTTTAACTTTTTAAGCCAGTGTGTTGGCTCAATTTTATTAATCTAAGCGTGATTTTCGTTTAAAATGAAAATAATTTCGTTAAAATTTCGGTTTTTTTTTTTTTTTAATGTTTCTGTAATGGATAAACATTGCAATCTTAAAAGGTTTTAATTAATTTGAGAACCTTGCTCTGTAAATGCTGATTATGATTCCATGAATACACAGGATATTCCCCACATCTTTTAATAAAAATTTAAAGCATTTCTTATTACATTTGCATAACTTGGAGGAAAATTCAGTTTTAGTAAATGAAAAACAAATTTTAGAAAGAACCTACTTATAGCTACTGAAAAAGTATTTAAGCTTTCATAAATAATATAAGACAAAGTAAAAAAATAAACCTCCATAAAATAAATTGAAAAACTAAATTTAAGATGATCGAACTATCATCTTTGCATAAAAATGGAAAAACGATGAAACTGCACATTCGTTTGCTTTCACGCTTGAGCCATCATCCGACAGCTGTTTCGTTCTTATTAGGTCTCATCAGGTAGATTTAGCCTCGATGATCAAGCTCAGAACGCGTAAAAGCCTATGGATCCTTCCCCCGCTCTCGGAAATAAGACCCAGTAAAAGCAAACAATAATAGAAAAATCGCTGTGACCGGTACAGCGCAATTACCTTAGCTTTGAGCTTGATCATTGAGAGTAAATCTGGCTGATGAGTCCTAAAAAGGACGAAACAGCTGTCCCAGATTGCCGTCGATGATGGTTCAAGGCATGAAAGCAACAATTGTTTTTCATCGTTTTTCATGTAAAAACATTTAATGCACGTAAACCTTCTTATTTATCTTCTTTGCATAGTTTGCGAAGAAAGGAACCTCTTGAACGAACTGGGGGCAGAACTCCTAGTAACATAATTAATAAAAAAAAATAAAGAAATATTTATTGTTATTGAAAAAAAATTGATTGATTATGGCTCGCGTTTTCCATTTAAACACCTCAATAAATCGAAGCTTTTGATAGTTCCTTGAAATAAAATGAGTTTGTTTCAATTCATATTTCTCTCTCAGAATTTATCACACCGCACAGGAGGATAAGTAAGATTTATTTGAATGTTCTCTCAGTCAAAACTGAGGCTAGTATTTTAAAAGTGAGAACAATTCAGAATTGAATTTGCAATTTGAAGTTTTACGAACGTTTTAGATTTCAGTTGGTTATTTGAGGGAGGAAAAAAGTACAATATTTTGCTTGAGAAGGTTGAAAATAAAACAGGCTTCGAATATTTATTCCAAATTACTTCATTCTTGACTTCAATTATTATTGTGAAAAGTGTAATTAGAATACGAATAATGAACATAATGAAATATGCACTACTTTCCCATTAGATATGCAAAAGAATAAAGTTTAGTTGTCATGAAACGTCTCATCACCAACTTGGCTGAATGGAAGTGCCCATGGTGTGTTTCAGTAAGAGCCCTCAGAATCTTACTAGAATCATTCTGATTCTTGGAGCTGTTGCATTCATATCAGTTTACTATCAGTAATGCCTCGATGATACGATCAAAGACCCTACGAGCAAATGCAGGACTTCGAGAGAGGACGCATCGGGGGATTATGAGAAGCTGGCTGGTCAGACGATTTGCTCGCCAACTGGATCATAATGATACCTCTGTGGGAAGGTCGGATGGTTGCAAGAAGGCACTCATTCACGGTGCCAAGTTTTTCATCGGTCCAATAATGTCATTGCTAGAGAGTATCAGTTTGTTGTGCGGCAAGCTTTAACTGCTCTGACAACTTCATTCGCCACCTTCCAGAGAGAAATGACATCCTTTATATAGCAGCCAGTATCTACCTACACGATTGCAGACTTTGGGCGTCATTCCCTTACGAGGCCTGCCTTTAACAATCCAGCACCGCAGGCTTCGTGTAGAGTGGTGCCATCCCCAAGAATCATGATCTCGAATGATGTGATGTGAAATTGCTTCTGCCTTGCAGCAGATGATCATCGTATCCGCATATTGAGGAGGCCGTGGCAAAGCCCAAATCCTGGCAATGTCGTCGTGAAGTACAGCCCTTAAATCTGTTTATTGATCTGCGGAGCCATTTCTTATGATAGCAGATCCACTGTCATAGTGATTTGAGGAACTTTAAATGCACAGCGATATGTAGAGGAGTTCCTGCACCCTGTTATTTTGCACTTCGAATCACCCCTACCAGGTGCAATTTTCCAACAGGATAATGTATATCACATGCTGCACAATTTCTCAGCAGTGCCCTTCCATGGCCAGCCAGATCCCCAGACCTGTCCCCCATCGGACATTCCATGACGTCAATTGCATTCTTTATCAAACATTGGGCATTGGGAGAAACAGTTGCACAAGTTTGGCGTGATCTGTCACACGACAATATCAAAACTTCCCTTCATTCCATGCCGGATATTAGCAGAAGCCAATACAGTATTAATAACGTTACAACGATGGTGGTATTATTTAATAAAAATTTTGTTTTTCACTGAAATTTGATTCCAATTCCAATTCTCTTTACCTAAACGACACTTAAAAAGTTTCATTTAAAAATCTTTCCTTCAGGGTGTTTCGTTTTATTTTTTTGTCACAGGATTTTTCAAAATACTTCTATTTTATTTTTCTAAATTAAAGTACTTCTAATTAAAAAAGCAACTAAATTATCATAAAGAAAAAACCGAAATAGAATACAGAAAAAAACGAACCAAACAGTACAAACAGTTTTAAAAGAAAATAAAAAGTACAGTAAAACCCCGTTATTACGCTCCCGCTTAAAGCACTATCCCGTTGTTTACGCTCCTTTCATACGGTCCCTGGAATTTTCTATGTAACTCTGTATACTTTTACACTCTTATAACGCTTCAAATCCCGCTTGTAGCGCTTTTTTTATATCGGAAATTTTGTATCGAAAAGAAATGTAACACTGTAAAGATTCTTTTCTTTCCCTGGTAGGAGGGAATCTTTGTACTCCTTGAAGTGCGGGTCTGTGATACAGTAGTGCAAAATGTCGAAGCGGAAATCCCTTTCTATAAGTGAAAAATTGCAAATTCTCCATAAGTACGACGAGAATTCTACACTAAGTTAGAAGTATTTCGCACAATCTCTAGGAATTCCCTCATCCAGTCTGAGAACAATAATAAAAAATAAGAATGGAATTACCAATGCAGCGAAGGGTGGTTGCAAACGTAAAAAAGTAAAGTGTGGAAAATATGAAGATGCCGAGGAAACTCTAATTGAATGGATTCATCAGTCCCGTGATGCATCAGTGCCATCAAGTAGCCCAATCATTCAAGAAAAGGCGCGTGAAATAGCGGGCAGTGCACTAAATCTTCTCCGAAAATATATTAGTATTGCTCCTAGTGGTATATCAATTGATGTTAATAGTTACTTGAACCGCATTGAAAATGTCATAATTCATAACAGTAGCACACACACACGGCAAATCACAATCAAGTAGGAAATAAGCTCACATTTGCACTATATCTATTGCAGAATCAAGTATGTTTCCTGTAAAATGGTGTCTAAATGTTGCCCTATCTCATAAATCATTTCCCGTCTATAGCGCTATCCCGCTTATTACGCTTGTAGGTCATGGTCCCTTGACGAGCTTAATAACGGGGTTTTATTATATTTAGAAAAGAAAATCAATTGAAAATTATATTGGAGATATCTTTTTTTTCTGAAAGGGTATCGAGTTCTTTAAAAATGGTATTATAAACAATAATTCATTGTTTGTAATTCGTTGTTACATTATGGCTAAAGGAGCTTTTTATTAATTAAAGAAATAAAATAAAAACTTTTTACATTATTCATTTTTATTTACAAAAGAGACACTTCCTTTGAAGTAGCCTGAAATTAATAGAGTATTTTCATTTGTTGAAATTATAACACTGGCTATTAATTTTATATTGGTTCATTTTGTGCTGCTAAACATGACTAGCAAATGATAGTAATACAAATAATGACTTCGATCATCAAATATCAGCCGTAATGTTTATAGCTGCGCCTATTTCAATCATCCTTTACAAATTTCAACGAAAACTTTTTCTTTTGTGCTGGAGTACTAGGATGCCGTTAAGCTTGTTTATAAAAGCTGCTGTTCAAGAATTTCAAGAATGTTGAAGTTCAGTATTTCAGGAATTTTATTAGGTAAGAAATCGGAAATTGCATTTTATTTTTAATTCTGACGAACTGACATTATAGACATCTTGCGAAATTTGTTTAAACATGAAGCATGCATTGGTAGCATTGCTGAACGATGGATGAAATCCAGTACATCAGAAGTCTCTGTAATCCGAAAATATTAAGAAAAAAGTATAACATAAACAAAAAATTAATATAAAATAAATTTTGATTTTACTTCAGTGTCGGAACTGCGGTGACCCATCTGTACAAAAACATTTTATTTAAACGTGTAATTCTGTGATTGAGTTTACTTCTGTTACAGTATTTAATATGGTTTAGTTTTTTCATTGAGAATAGTCATGTTCGGAAATTATACCCATTGTAAAAAGACAAATTTTTAAAATTGTATTAATGAAACCATTAGGTTATCTTTTGCTGATATTGTTACGGCTGACAAACAAAAATTCGGCTCATTCCTTTTTTTTTTTTTTTGTTTTGTGGCCGTGGCTTTTTCGTGTATCGGTTCTTCTCTCTGAAATGTGAATGCACTTTACAATAGGAATTTGATGTACCTAAAGCTGAAATGCAGTTGTATTCAGAGTTTCAGAAAGCCTTGAAGATATTGAAACAATTGTACATTTATTTGCCTCGGAACGTTTACATGCAATTTGGTTGGATTTTGTAACTTTGTTATTCCAGTTTTTAAAAGCTGAACTGCACATGTAACCTTGGCCTCTTGAGGTTTGATTCAAACCCTCACCGATGACTTAAAATGAAAAATTAAAGCAAATAAAATATCCTAAATAATTCATTGAGTCCTAAATTAATTAGGATCTTTTTTTATCCGTTGAAGGGAAACTGATTTAAATATACAATTTAAAGCATTGCTGTTTGGCATTTGCATTCTCACTTAATCATCATCACTTTCATTCCTACAATAAAACATATGCTTTACTGTCCTCCAAATGAGAGATAGCCGCCCTGTTTTTGTGCGATCTGCGCATGTATGATCGATTAGTCTGGTCAGGCACTTCCGTCTGATTTTATGACAGGACGCCGCCATTACGGTAATCGCTTGTTACTTTGCAAAAGAGCATTGTATTTATAAATAATATACATTTATTTATTTATATAAATACTTATTTTTAGCAACTGGTATTGAAATAACGCTAAATAGTCGAGAGAAGTTTTAATTTGGCATTATCAGCATGTCTTTCTCAGTGAAAACAGACCACGTCGTCCATTGTGACAGGAAAACATAATTGATCAGTTACCGGAAGGGCTGCGCAGTTCAAACTTCCGCCGGTCATCTCTCATTTAGAGGACAATAGTGTTTGATGGAAATATTAGTAAAGAAAAGTTTTCATTGATATTAACAATAAATTGATTGACATTCTTAGGTTTTTTGTTAGGCAAATGTTGTTGTTTAAGGATAAGACATTCAATGGATACAGTTTTTTAAAATACAAAACACTGAAACACTAATAATGAAAGTAAATGCTGCAAACTGTAACATTACACTCAGATACTTTGTTATATTTGGAACTTATTTACAGATGAGAGAAAACTAAGTTTACTGTTTTGTGTAAACCAATTGGTTAGGTTTCCAGTGATATCTGTAAACATTAGTTTATGATGAAATGAAAACATTTTATAGTTATTAAACTTTCTGTAGAAAATTTCTTTTTAATATTTTATTGTTCAATCAGTTTCCACATTAATAATACATCACGATAATATTATAATAACTTTTGACCGTACTCTATTAAGAATACTGCATTACATATACAGTAAGGGGCCGTCCATTAATTACGTGAGATGTTTTTTAAAAAATTTGCACCCCCCTCCCCCTTGGTGAGATTTTGCCGGACCCCACCTCCCCCTTGGTGAGATTTCAAAAATTTTAACAACCAAAAAAAAAAAAAAACGGAAATCTTGCTATAATATATATTTTCTCTGAATGAAAAAGTTTACGTGAGATTTTCGTTGACCCCCCCCCCTTCCCCCTTGGTGAGATTTTGCCGGATCCCCCCCTCCCCCTTTTGACCTCACGTCATTAATGGACGACTCCTAATTGTAATTGGAAAGATGAAACTAGTGTCCTGGATAGAGAGAGGGAGAATTGATAAAATTACTACCATCTCACTTTAAAAAAAAAAAAAAAAAAATATACTTTTACATTGTTTACACTATGGAACCTACCCACTTGCGAAATTTCAAGTTTGTAGCAAGTTGAGAAGTATGCTGAACATTTCGAACAGACACACTTATACCCAAATCACACCAGCATATTTTTCATCATTCTTTTCAATCGTTGACTCTATCTTTGAGGTCTTCGATCGTGTGATTTGCCTCTCTGACCATTTTCATCATAGATTTCACTCATGAAAAAATTTAGAAACTGCTCTAAATCGATCGAAGTTTTCAACGATAGCAATTAGTGAAAGCTCCAATCAGAACAGACTAACTCCAGAACGAAGAAGTCAACCGACGCCATTTTTCCCACCGTTTCGAGTGAATCGAAGGCTTTTATAAATTAAGTATCACAGTGAGGAGATTATCTTTCGAAAATAAACAATATTTTTACTGAAATAAATTAATTTTATGCGTTAGAATCTGCAGATGACAACTTTTTAAAGAGAGATTTCATTTTTCTTCAGTTCGTTACCGCTCGCTGATGCCTGTCATGATTTGCCGCTGTTTCACTTCGCTTTCGCTTAAATAGTAGAGATGCTTGAATACAATATACAATTAGTTTCGAACAGATTGACAGCTTGCTAAAATCATTTCAAATTCTACCGAAATTGCGTTGCCGAAACACGATTTTAACCTCTAAAAAAAGATTAAACACCGTCTTTTCGTAACTGGGGAATCTTTCGCCATAATATCGAGCTCGACGCTGATTGGTTTTAACTCTCCGCCAATCATATGCACTATTTCATCATATAGTCTTCCATCGTGTGAACGGTCACAACGATAGGAACACTTCCCTGACATTTCAACGAAGCAAATCAATGATGAAAAAATATGCTGGTGTGATTTGGCCATTATCCACAAATTTCTCATTTAAATTATAGGTTATTCAGTAGATATTGGTTATACGTATTAACCAGTAATAAAGATGTTATTTTACTACCATCTCATTCTAACTGTCCTGCACATAAATTGTTCCCCATCTTCTTTTTCTCTTTGCTTTATTGTAACTCACATTTTAATGCACTTTAATAGTACTACGATGGGTTTATATGTAGCACAAAATTTTTTAGTTTTCTTTTGAATTGATAACTTAAAAAAGACATAGCCAAGATGAAATATTTAGTTTTTAAGTCTCCAAAATTACTGGAAATCCTGTCACGACAAAACACTTATTTCTGGTCTTTTATTCTTGTCCAGTAGCATAACTATTATACAACGTATTGTACGTTAGCCTATTCTACTTGTTTATAATGCTTCAGAGACAATATGCATCATAGTTAATAAAAGAAAAACTTAAGGCATATTTTCCTTAAACTGTTGTTATGTATTAAATTAACGTGTCCCTAAAAATACTCGTAGTTAAAAGTTTAAAAATAAGTCAGACAAGCCTACAAGAAAGTTCTTTTAAAATATAATAAAATCAATAAAAATCCATTACAACGGCATTTTCAGAATCATTTTCTCCCTTGTCAATCGAAGAGTACACATTTTTGGTTAATTATATATACAACTAGCCGGGTATCGTTGCTTCGCTACGGAACTCTTGCATATGTAACGTAAAAAAAAACCGCTTTATTTACTTAGCAAATTAATATCGAGATCGGAGAATATACAACTTCCCAGCCCGTTGGGACCTTCTCCGCTTAACTCCGGTGGTATTGCGGGTTGTCGCCACACACTTAAAATCATTCCCCCCCCCCCCCAAAAAAAAAAAAAAAATATATTTTTATACTTTTACATTGTTTACACTATGGAACCTACCCACTTGCGAAATTTCAAGTTTGTAGCATGTTGAGAAGTATGCTAAACATTTCGAACAGACAGACACATATCCACAAATTTCCCATTTAAATTATAGGTTATTCAGTAGATATTGGTTATACATATTAACCAGTAATAAAGATGATGTTATTTACATTGAAGCGATATGAGAGTTCAATTTCCTTGAACCAATTATAGTGGGTTATGAAAAAAATAAATACAAAAGAGAAACCATGGAATCGTACTACATTTCTGTACTGGAGCCATTTAATACAGTTCTACCCAACATTAATATTCAACTGTATTTGAATAATAAAGTGGGCCCGGTAGCCGAGTGGGTAAGGGCGCTTGGCTGCGGGTTGGAGGTGGGGGGTTCGATTCCCGGCCTCGGCGGAGGACGGGAATTTTTCCACGCTTCTTTCTCCTCCAAACGGGCCCTAGGGTCTACCCAGCCCTCTATAGAATGGGTGCCGGGTTTCTTTCCCGGGAGTTAAAGGCGGGCGAGCGACGGGCCGACCCCCCCGTCCTCAACTTTGTCCCGTAGGTTCTGAACACTGGAGCCTACCCTCCAGTTGCATTGCGCGGTCCTCTGGGCCTGATCGCAACTTTAACTAACTTGAATAATAAAGTACTCATCAAAATCAGAAAACAATTGAAAGAAAAATTTAATAAAAAAATCATAACAATTACATAAATATTTTTTCCTAAATATATTTATTAATGTTGTTTATTTTGAGATAGTTTTATAGGTACAAATCAAGTTTGGGATCATGCACAATTTCAATAACCGGCTCAACTTCAACAACCGGCATTTTAATACAAGGATCCGTCCATAACTGAAATCTAAAATCTGAAAGAATGACGTTCACATAATCCATATCTTCGAATCACTTTCATTAAAGGAAATAAAAAAAAAATGTTTATTCCATTGGACACCAGAGGGCCACGTTTGCCAATCAAGGCACTAGAGGGACACTTACTACATCCAAGCCTCTAATCAAAGCTCATTTTTTAAATTCGAACTCTCATATCACTTCCACATAAATAACATCTTCTTTAGTATGTAAAGACAATATCTACTGAATAGTTGTATAAATAATTAACCAAAAATGTGTAATCTTCGATTGAGAAGGGAGAATGTTCAATGACTCCGAAAGCTCTCGGCCATTGTAATGGTTTTTAGTGATTTTATTATATTTTTAAAGAACAAACTGTTGTTTCTGAATTTTGTTTTTTTTTTAGTCATAAAAATTAATGGATTACTTAACGGATTAATATCCATTGATAGATGCTGCTGTTTCGTTTCTAATGTTTTTCTGTATGGATTTCTTCACGCACTAAGTTTTCAAGAAAGAGCTATACAGAAAAAAAATCAAAAATAAAAGTTAACGTGTCTCTTGGTTCTTAGGCTGGACGCACACCAAAACAAACAAAATGCTTGCGAACAAAACGTTTTGCTGGCAACCAAATGGGAGAATCAGCGCCATAATGGATTCCGACATGATACGGTGGTTGTTATGTGGTATTGGCTACAGCGATCTGTGAAGGAAGGAAAACGAGAACGCGTGTGGGTTCATCCTACAAATCAAAAAAGAACAGCTGATTGCAAGTTGGAGAAATTTATTGTGGAGCTACGATCGGATGAATCGAAGTTTAAAAACTTTACACGAATGACAATAAGCACATTTGATTGTATATTAAATGTTGTATGTGAACGCATTAAAAAGATGATATTACTTGGTAACAAGTTCCGCACATGCGTACACTGAAAATGTTTGCTGGGCGAACATTGGTCCATGTTTGTGAGACGAACACGACCAAATATGTTTGTTCACCGAACAAAATGTTTGTTCACCAAACAAAATTGTTTGCCCCCCAAACAAAATATTTGGTCAACAAACAAAATGTTTGAAACAGTTTTGTTTGTTTTGGTGTGCGTCCAGCCTAAGGCAATACGCATTTCAAGTTTTAACAAGATCCATCCACAGACAGATTAATACACAGACTGATTGATCCTCATTTCTTAGGAGAGAATGTTAATTCAGAAAATAAAGTTCTACATTATAGTTTAAAATTCACACGTCTATCAATCCGAATGCTCTTCTGTCTGTGATGAAGATATCTCAGAAATTAGTTATAGTACGAATCTGAAACTTTAATAATAATAAGCTAAATAAGTTTAGGTTCTTAAAGAAAGAATCCTATTGACGCTGTGGAGTTAGGGACCAGGAATCTCCAAATATGCTGCCAGTCAAGCTTCATTTTCATTCTTTTTCCAAAACTGCAGTTCATTTGCAAAGTTATTGAAAGATTACGTTCAGGATGTACATATGAAGTTTATTCTAAGTGTTATTTACTTTTTTTCTTGATTTGCCATAAATTTGATAGCTAACATATCACTATTGTTATTCTCAACATTTGCAATTTGTTTGTTGTCATGAAAAGGTTTTTGATCAATTGTTTTTAGAAATTTATCATTCCAACTATACTTTGCTTTACTTTTATGCACTTAAATTTAAGGATGAAGCGGAAAGAGTAACATAACGCTGTACACAGCAGCAGTACTCAAACAAAAAGAACTCAGGACCGTATCTGAGAAAAGAGCGCAACAGCACATTCATAATAATGGAATACTATGTTAAGTTTGTATGATGTAAGAACATTATGTGTACAATAACTTATTTCGTCCTGAAGTTTTCCATACTAGTGTTTCAAGGGAGATAGAGAGCTGCTCTGTAGCCAAGTGGTATGGCATTTGGACTGGAGGAGCTGGGTTCGAGGGCCTGCAAGGTCAGGGATTTTTCTACGCTTAATTTTCCTCCAGACAGGTCCTAGGATCTACCCACAATAGATGGTTTCTTTCCTGAGGATTAAAAGCGGATTCTCAACTTAATCCCTTTTGTCAGGAAACGCCTGGAACCTTACCTTAGCTTTCATGACCACAAGGACTACGCAGGCTTGTAGTTGGATACCTAAACTTATATATACACTATATAATACATAACACTAGATACTGAGCACGCAGCACGGGGGAGGATCCTACTTGAGGACTAATTGGGGACGAATGTAATCGTGCTCACATTTTAAATTGGAGCATAAATAAGCATTGTATCAAATACTAAAGAAATTAGTCCAGCCATTTTAGGGAGGGATTTGAGGAGGGATTTTTGGGGAATGGAGATCAAAATAAATGTATCTATGTTTTACGTTGGACAATTAAGTTGGACTATGTACCAAATTTTATGGGATTCGTCCAGCCGTATTAATATGATGTGCGTACAGACATTAGATTGAGAAGAAGAAACAGAGAAGTGGAATAGTAAGACTTCGTAGATTCTGTCTATAAAAACAAAACAAAGTGTGGTTGGCGTGGGTCATATTTTGAATATTTACGTAGTATATCAAAAAATATTTGTTTACTTTGATTTTGTTTGTACAACTTGTATTTCATTAAAATAACTTGTTCATGGCATAGTAAATATTATGTGTCACTTTGAACCATTAAAAATGACGCACTGCGATCAAACAAGAAACAAAATACATTCAAGCCCAGCAGTGTATTTCGACAATTTTAAGAAAGGAAGAGCTGCTAAATACACAGAAACTATGTTTAGACATTTTGAAAGGGAAAAATTGGAATTACATTTCAAAATGTTGAATTTCTCTTTTGATATATAAAATAAGTATATAATTTACTTAATTCATGAATATTCGTAATAGCTGTGAAAGATTTAAGAATATGATTTAAGTTGAAAATTTTTAATAAAGTTAATTGATAATTTGTTTGAAGTTATGCAGAATAGTATCAAAAAATTTTCGGTCGTTGTTCGAATTTTCTTGGAAAACTAGTATTTGAGAGGAATTATTTTGCATGAAAACTTTTGACTGAAAACAAGAATAAAAGAGTTAACGGGGTATGGTTTTCATAAAGATTCTTTTAAAATTGTAATTCTGTGCTCTTGAACGCTTTCATTCGAATAAAGGAATTATCAGATTCCATAAATTTAATCGTTAATATTTTGTTAAATGACGATGTACGTTTATGTAGATAAGGTTTGACTGGGTTTTAACTTCCATTCTTACATCTTATTAGCATTTAAGATCTGTTGAATAATGTCGATGCACTCTCAGTGCAAATGGCCTTGGTTTCTACCATTCCTTTTCTTTTTTTTTGTCTTTGTTTCGATTCTGCCTTTGAACTCGCCCGATTGCGAGAGAGGGATTTGCATTCGGTGATGTGGTATCGAAGGCCCTTCCTGTGATTGGATTATTCATAAGACCGTCCAAGTGGCAATGGGATTCTCAAATAGGTTTTCCCCAAGCCCAAGAAGAAAATCTTGTTCGTGAATCTTTCATGAAATGTCCTCTCTGCCTAATGTGCCTGTGTCCTCGCACTGAACATTGTAGTGGAGTCGAATGCCCTGGGCACCTGCCACAACTGACCAGCCTAAAGTCGAGGAAGGAATTACCGTATTTACTCGACTAAGTCAAGCACCTGAATTTTTACCATTCTATTTAAATGATACGTATCGCATCGAATATTTCACGCATTTAATATTTTGTAAAATTTGTTCCATGCAAGTAATGTTAGGTTGATATTTGAAGAGGCTTACTACCACTGTTGAATTGTGATAATATGAGTAGCCTTAAGATTTTCGTAACTCATTCTCTGCCGGGTTCCTGAGCGAGGTGGTGCTTTGTGTGACGAATTTTTTGACAATTTTTTAAGCCTATTTTTAACGTATTCGAGCTAGTTAATTGCCAGTCTATCTCACTTTCAAATGATTAGTTATTATTTTTTTTATATACATGAAAATATTAACGTACAGTTCATTTTCAATTTGACAACATTATAATTTTTTTTAAAAATATATCACAGATTAAAATTTAAAAAAAAATGATAACAATGTTTCATTTTTTAGTGATTAAAAAAATGATTTCGAATCATCTTGGAATAAATGCTATTAAATATAAGGAAATAAATTAGAACGCTAGAATTCAAGCGTGTTCTCTTCTTTTTAAATAGACTCGTCATAAGTCATGTAATCCTTTCCCAGCTCAAATCACGCATTCTCTGTTCTGGTTACAGAATTATTGTAAAAAAATGCATGAATTAAGCGAATTAAATACGGTATTTCAACTCGTGAAAAAGTGGTTTTTGAAGTAGCTGCGAATACATCGAATAAATTAGTATTTATGTAAATAGTTTATGTGGAATTAATCTATATATGCGAAAATAATTACTGTCACTGGATCTTATCCCAATGATGGAACACCTTCACTAATGAGGGTTGCCCAGATTGAAGACAGATTGAAAGATAGAATTAAATTTGGCAAAACGGATGGAACTTTAAATAAACTTTAGTAAACATAAATATCCTTATATATTATTTCTCAAAGGTGTTTTTGTGTCGGTACGGCATAATTCCCTGAATACTTCATCAAAATCAATTATTGAGACATCATTTTGAAGATTACGTTCCCCGCTAATGACGAAAAATAAACAAATTATTGAAAATTAATGTTTTCGTTAAAAAACTTTATTTTAAAAACCGTTTTATAAAAATGTAGACACGCTTTAACAGAAGCGACTTATCTTTCGAAAGCGAAACAACATTTAGCGTCGAACCCTTTTTTGATTAAAAATGCACTTTAAAATGATATTTCATCGTTTATTTAATAAGAAAAGATAAAAAAAAACAAAACAAAGATTTATATCTTAAAAAAAATAAACAATACAATAAAAAAACATAAAAATTTGTCAACTTCTCATGTATTATTTCTCAAAGGTGTTTTTTTTTTATTTCTCTTAACACTTCATCAAACTCAATAATTGAGATATCATTTTGAAGATTACGTTCGCCGCTAATGACGAAAAATAAACTAAATGTTTAAAATTAATGTTTTCGTTAAAAAAACTTTATTTTAAAAATCTTTTTATAAAAATATAGAAGGCATTTGACAATCTATTGACAATCTGTTCATTTATTTATTTCCACATTATCATTCGGTTACTGATCAAGATACTATGCGAATTATAAAAATGGAGAAGGCGCCATCTGTATTTAGCTAAATTGCACGACAGCTTTGAAGTTGTTTATTATTTCTCAAAGGTGTTTTTTTTTTTTGTTGCGAATTATTCACATGGGTCAACTAGAATGTAGAATTACCGCTTGAATATCAAACTCGATAATCATCTATTCCAACAGTTCTTTAGTGAAAACAATAATGACAGGTTCTTCGTATCCTCTTGATCTTCTTATCCAATCTTCCCTTATTTAACTGTATTCAGTATTTATTTCTTGTATTATACATGTCTAAATCCACCAATTCGTTAAACTGGTTCTGCAGTCGGAAATCTGGAATCATCTTTTATCCCTATCTGCGTTGGCTTGACGATTAAGGTAGGAACAGGAAACACAACGTTTCGTAGATATTTTATTCCACGTTATTTAGTAATCGTTGGCAGTGATTACTTAGCATCAAGACGCACTAAACACTGATGAATCAATATACGATAAATTACTTTAGAAATTTACACTCATCGTATATTATCCATCATGCTTCGTTTCAACAGCCTATCACCTTGATTCTCTGTTTTTATCACTATGGCAACACGCTCAATTGCGAAGCACAAAATTGCACAGCTTAATCTTGTCCTCGATTGATTTTGATATCTCACATTTGATATCACATTATTAACAGTAAATTATCATTGATTAAACACCACAACTTTATGACCACAGATTGTATACGGGGTGTATTAAAATCCTCCGTACAAATTTTAATGGAAATAGGGAGCACCAAGACAAAACGTTTTCATCTATGAATGTATGTCCGCTGACAGCAGCCTTCGGTACTAGAGGGCGCTACAAATCCTACAGAAACCAGCGCAAGAATTTCCATGTAATTCTCAGGTAACAATGTCTGGACACTGACGATGAAAGGGCTGTAAGTGGTGTTCTTCCAACATTCTCCTCACAAGGGCGTGGTACATTCCGGGACAACACCTCGCGTGCTTGTGCCAGAATTGATCTCAATCTGTAGTAAGATCTCTTCTTCCATGTCAGAGTACGTATGGTTCGTATGGCCCGACTAATGTCATGCATGTTTGCAAGGAATGCTCCAGTTTCTCGCAGTTGCTGATGCAAACGTTTAGTGATTTGGCACACGACTGTTTTGGGAAGCGTCGGTACAACCTGCAGCAGCTCTTCCGTTTCCATTGACAGCCTTATACTCCAGATGCATGTCAGCTATCTCAGCTGTCGTGAAACGCTGCAAGTTACACGTAATGTGTCCGATTTACGAATGCCGCGGTAAACACAAGTCTTTTTTCCTTTTTCAATACGAAGGTTGCCGCCAGGGATACATTCATAGACGAAAAAGGTTTGTCTTGTTGTTCCCATTAAAATTTGTACAGAGAGTTTTCATATATTCTGTATAGTGAAATTAGTATAATTCGCCATATTGAATTAATCGTGAATAATTATTCGAATTATTTTCAAAAGAATTTGTGCGTTTGTGTCTGTACTAGCGAAGGTGTCGGCAACTAGAGGTTTTTAAGCTGCATGATGTACAACTCCAATCCCACACTTTGCATTAGGGTAAGTCTCTCTCTCGCTCTCTTTGGCAAGTCTAAGTCATATGATTTGATTACTTTCCTAAGGATTTAGTAGGCTATTTTTCTAATCATTAATCTTGTAAGTTAAAATCAAGATGTCTGTAATCAAGATGTTATCAGTTTGCCCCCTCTCTTAAAAAAAAAAATAAAACCTGTGAATGAACTTCTTAAAACTTGATATGGCTTTTGTGAACTCTTTTGTATTTAAAAATTTTTGTTCACTGTAATAGAAAACAAAAAAAAAAAACAACAAAAAAAAAACATTAGAAACGAAACAATTAATTCTCACTCATGGCAAACAATGAATTTCTGTTGATGTTTCACAATGCATCGTAATCCATTTGAAATTTGCAGGTGATGAACTGAATTTATGCGACTCAAAAGTTTACTTGCGGATTGAAGCAAATGGTGTTTTTTGAGTACCTATGCTAGTTTACAAATATGGAAACATTTACTTTGACATTTTGAAAACAAAAGAAAACCCTCCGCAACATAATGAAATACAGGAACGTCTTTGCTGCTTCATTGGCCACTGTGAGTTGATGTTTTTTATTTATTTTTTGTGGTGACTAAGGTCTAAGGCTTTTAGCAAATGTGATATGATACAGAGGTGTTTCGAAATTCCTATTACAAACTCCCAGGAAAACGTTGAGTGAGTTAAATCCGGTGATCGTGCAGGTCAAGCAATTGGGCCATCGCGGCCTATCTATCTTCCCCGGAATGCTTGGTCGATATGATCTCGGGCGGCAAAAGCAAATTGATTTTGGTTTGCTTGTGGCGCGATGCATTTCCGGAAAAGGGTTCTTATTCAAAACATTATCTGCTCGATCCCTCTACAAGCTCTTGGCGTTTGTAAGAGGAATTTCGAAACACTCGGTTAATAAGAATTTTCCCTGATCCAATTCTACTGCCCACGAAAGTCTCCTGTAATTCTCTAGAAAGAAAGCAGGATACGCTGGAGAGAACTGTTTTGAATTACAATAGTTCTAAAGTAGTCAAGAATTTTTTATACTTGAAATAAATACAAGTTTACACTGAATAGGTAAATAAGTTCATTTGTACAAAATTAGTGTAAATGCGAAGCTGTAGATTCAAGAAACGAAGAATAAGACAAAGCCAAAATTATGCATTTTAGGCATACTTTTGATATTCTCTCCATAAAGATTAACCGTAAATATATTTAAACCTTTGGGGAAATATTTACCTATTATAGGATAGAGATAATGTGCATAATAATCCATTACTGCACCATTGAAGCTAAAGGTAGAGGTAAAGGTTCAGTTATCCCTGCAATAACAGATTGGTTTACGCTACCCTTTTTTTAAATTACAGAATACATTTATCAAATAGAAAATAAATGTATAGTTGTATTCTTGATTCCATTCACTAATCGTCCGTTATCTTTATTATTAATAGGTGTACATTATTTTTAAAATATAATTAATACAAATCGGTCGTATTGTTTACAGCAGGGGTCGGCAAGCTTTTGTTGTAAAAGGGCCAAATATTTTATGTGGGGATTACTGTGGGCCGCACTTGGGTCAAAAAGGGCCAAATTCTTATTTTAACAACCAAAAAAAAAAAAAAAAAGGAAAATCTTAAGATGCCCCGCGGGCCGCGGGTTGCCGACCCCTGGTTTATAGCATCGGAAGTAGATAGTAAACGCTTCCATCCAATTAGTGACATTTAATCAATCGATTAATTGTTTCGTTCAAACAGGTTGGGGGGGGGGGGGGGGGAACACTACAAACCTCCCGTCTGCACAATAATAATTTCACGCCCACACGTTGCTGAATTTAGAAGAATTCCTCAGTGCAGATCATGATATAAGTGAATTCCGAGAGCTATATATTTTCATCAAAGTTCAAGCTTGTGCTATTGTAATTTCTAAGACTGACAAATTTCGATTAACACTCATAAACATTGACTTCTTTCAGATTACTTAAAATATGAATATAAACTTCAGTAAATAAAAGTTTTATTTTCTCTTATCAGCATAAATTATAATTTCACTTACGATTACGAAGATCCAGAGATGCTGAGGGTAGGGTGAGGGGATCCATCTGTCAAGCAGAAAAACACCAAACATTTTTTTTTTCCATCATCGTTCTTAAATTTTAATATTCATATTACTAAGGCCCTTCTTACAGGGTATTAAAGACGAATTAATGTGAATAAGAAATTGAGAGCTGAAAAAAAAAATGGCAAGTGAAGATTCAATAACGTAATCTGTAAATTCTGTGACCTTTAGAATTCTTAATATTTAACTTAGAGAATAAGTTAATATAATTATTCTAAAATAAGAAAATTGCTAAAATAAAACTTTTACTTTGCTGGTTAGATGTAGTCCAAAATTTAAAAAAAAAAAAAAAATTAAAATAATTCAAACACTTACTATGTAGTAAAATCACCTGTTATGTAGTAAACAGATATAAAATATCGTTTCTCAATGTGTTAAGACTCTCCTGGCCTACTCAAAAATAATACTAATAATTAATCAAAAATTATTTGATTTGGCCTCCTGTCAGTTTTGATGATATTGTGTCAAAGCCCAGACTTTGGACTGTTCTATTATTCAGACAAGAATAGTTGTGGGCAGCCGTTCCGGCATGGCCTTGTGGTCTAGATGGCAGTCTGACATGAGACAGATATGTCGGAATCTGGGTTCGAATCCTGGCGTGGGGCTTGGATGTTTCATTCTTCTTCAGTGTTTCGTTTGTTGTGTGGGTGTAAAAGCTAGTTCGCCCCTTGTGTTACGCTAAAGAACTGGCAATTCTGGCAGCCAAACAATCGTTTCGATCTCCTGGCTATTGAATGTCATACGGTAAATAAATAAGTTGTGGGCAATTACGTATTTCTGGCGATCTGACAACTCAAAGGTAACATAGAGTATTTGTAGAATGGAAATTGGTGTTGGATGTGGTTTTATTTTTTTTTTTGGACAAATTAATTTCACCTGTATTTGAATGTGCACATAGTAAGGCGCAAATTACAAACGTTGTGCTAAAGATAAAGTTCAGCAATTCATTCAGTACTGTTGGCCTAAAGGGGACATTCATTTACTTGTAAACCCTAACAGATTTCTACTTATTATAATTATGATAAATTTTTGTCTGTATTTGAAGATTCACTTCCATTTTTAAAGAGATCGTAAACCATAACTTAATTATAATTCACATTTATTAACATTTTTGTTCTTTCGATTGAATGTAATTATCTTTTTTGAGCTCCATGCTCAATCATTGCCATCTTTGACTTCTCTGTACTGTTTGGGCTCAATACCGATATTTGATTATTTGGTTAGACTTTTTGAGGCAGGTCTTAAAGTTTCGTATTACTGAAAATTGAAGAATGACGCTTCGGTTTACTAATACATATTCTGTTGTTTTATCTGATGATTCTTGTTATTTTAAATGAATACTTCTAATAAATTAAACATATAAAGTTTGTGTTAGCAAAGTTTACACTGTATGCGCTGAATAATATATTGGGTAAAGGCTGGTAAACCTATCCTCTCCTTTCAAATCTCATTTTTCGAAAATTTATGATTACAATTACTAAAAAAAGTTTTTGCCACAATTCATTTCAATTCTGTTGGCCTGAAGGGAACATTCATATATATATATATATATATATATATATATATATATATGTAAACTGTAACGTACTTAGATTTATTGTAATTATGATCACTTTTTGTCTGACTAGGATGTTTTGTAAGTGCAGAAAGACTCTTTCAAAGCTACATTGTGTATGCTGCAAAATAACTTTACAACATCATTTAAAAATCTATTTCCTTTAGACCTTTGACACACAGATAGACTGTGTCAAGCTGCAATACACGAAATGCAAACTAATCAAGTTTGTTTTTCAAAGTAAATTTTAAAATTTGTTCATAAATTTAAGGTTTATTTTTACAGTAATTACTCTGTTGCTTTCTTATCAATTAATCATCAACTTATATAATTGGCTAAGTTCGTCTGTCTGTCTGTAACTCGATATAATTAAGCTATTAAGATAGATTCAACGGTTCTCAATGGTACCATTGAATCAAAATTACTCAAATTGGATGAAAATATTAATTCATTTTGTCATTCCATGTTGTTTCCATGAAATTTTATCCTTGGGAACTGATCTAGACAACTGAAATTCTAACAAAACATACGTTCAAAACCAAATAATTTTGTTACCAATGCACCCATTTTAATGAAATTTGGCATACTTACTCAGTTGTTTACGCTGATTTTGAAACTCAAAACCATTTTTGCCGTAGAAGCTTCGTTCACAAAGCTTTACGGCAAAAATAGTTTTGGCGCAATATTTAATTACAAAGGTGTGTTTTAAATGCCTTTCGGCGTTATGGGTCAAAAATAATAATTATTCCATTCTTACTTTTAGTAAAATTTATTTACAAACTTTAGATATGGTTGGTGTTTATTTACCAGATCCTGTTTTTAGTCATGGACAGTTATATGTTGTGAGTCCGGTAGCCCAGTGGTCAGGGCGCTTGGTTGGAGGTGACGGATTCAATTCCCGGCCTCGGCGGAGGGTGGGGATTTTTCCATGCTCTTTTCACCTCCAAACGGGTCCTAGGGTTTACCCAGCCCTCTGTATAATGGATACCGGGTTTCTTTCCCGGGAGTTAAAGGCTGGCGGGCGTCGGGCTGACTACCCGACCTAAACTTCGTTCCGTTGGTCACGAAACGCTGAAGCCTGACCTCCCGCGCCCCAAAGGCCTGTCCAGGCCTGTAGAGGGACCCTTTAACTTTTTAACAGTTCTATGTTGCTATTTCTCGAGCACGTCGTGCTTGCGACGTCAAAATCAAAATTCTTGACCGAATAAATCAAGGACATCTGATAGAAGGATCTGATGCTGTTTTTACAAAAATGTAGTTTATCAGGAGATATTTACTTTATAGTTGATAATAAAATGATTTATCTTATTTTTTTATGCCTGCGTCCGACAGGCTTTGCTGCTAGTTAGTAATTAAATAGTAATTAGTAATTTATCAGCGTCATTTAATTAGTAGAATTTGTTTGCCTATTTACTCAAATGATGTTCATTGGATCAAAGTTAATGAATCATTCATGAAGATAATATTGCTGTTAGTTATTCATTATTTTTTCATGAGCTTGAAGTCATTGTTAAATAAAGAGATAAGTTTATATTTCAAACAAAGAGTACTAAAACTTAGAATATTTCAGTATCTAAATAAACTTCAAGTACCTGAATAACATTCTTAATTTCGTTGCCAATGCAGGCATTCCTCACTTAACGCCCTATTTATTTAACGACCCTCGGACGTATGACCAGCTCTTATCGGGGAATTCCCTTTCTCAGTTGTCTTAGGCGTGTTTCACAGCAACGAAAATGCGAACGAAACATGTCCGACCAATGAACAATATGGA
>JAFIDM010009631.1:11933305-11997803 GCA_023159025.1 Thereuonema tuberculata
TAAAAATATTTATATACAAACTCTTACACTACGATATAAAAATAGATATTAAAGTAAATATTTATATTTCTTTTTCAAATGCCAACAAGTTTCCTGAAATATCATTTACTTTTATTTAAATATTTTCTTTAACATCTATTTTGATATAAGTATGTTCGTCTATATCTATTGCCATACAATTTTTTTTTTCTTGAGTTGTAATTAATTTTTTTTAATTTAAGATCTTAAATAAATTATAATAATTCTTATAATTAAATTATAAAAGATCATTTCTATTGATTCATTGACACTTTGTGAAATAATTAATATTGGAATTAAAACTTTTAGTTGCATTGCAGCATTTAAATGGGCGAACCACTTAGAAAATTGAACACATGATTATTACCCACAATATCCGTTATATTCATCTTCTGTCTTCTTTAGCAGTGCTTTCAAAGCATCAAATAAGTCACATAGGATTATCATCAACATCAACCCGTCGAAACGACTGGTTTTTTATTCAATTGATGACTATTATTAGATTCTGTTCCATAATTTTGAAAATGTAATGATCGTGCGGTCTGACGTCTAAATAATATTCGTGGAAGCTTTTACCGTAGCATAATCTCCATATATTCAGAAGAGTTCATTCTTTATTGGTTTTCGGATCTAGCATTTCAATCTTCAAATTCAAATGATCAATTTTCTCGATCTATTGTAAGCTGACTACATCTTCAGAAATTTGGCAAACAAACCACGAAGGTAAATCACCAACAGATGGCCTCTAAACGAAAGTAATATCAAGTCATTTCTCACTAAAAATAAATGTTTTAAATCAACTTTCCTTTGAGTCAGTGGGAAATAATGAATAAACTAAATTTACGAAATTTTATGAAATGAATTTTATGAAAAGTAAAGTACAACTGAATTTTTTTGATGAACTTAAAGATTTCGATTATTTATGCTAAAGAAATTAAGTTTCAGGTCGGAAAAAAATGTGCTTAACTGAACTTAATGGCTCAGTTTAGAATGTGTTTATGCCTTGAGTCTGCAGCAAGTTTAATGTAGAAGCATTAAGCTATGTATAGCACGATAAAGTTATCGACATTAAAACGTCTTATTTACGACGGTCGCAAGCGAGAGAAAAAATTTTTTTCCCGAGAATTTTGCAATTTAATTGATCGTAAGTGAAAAAATAAATAAATAAAGTGTTCACATTGTTAGCGCTTATCGTCAGATGTCGCTTCGGATGCAGTAGGCAACTTCATCAAAACCGAGTCCGTTTATTTTAAGAGAATAATTACGGCTTTAATGCTTCCCACATTCACGTTACATTACCGCATTTATTTGGGTTCTTTTAAAGCCGAACAACGAGCGGTTACAATAAACAATTCTCTCTCACTTGAATTAAACACATCGTAAAATATTAACCTTTTTCTCTTCATTTTAACAGCGATGTCATAAAGTACGCTGAACTAAATATCCTCGGATGTAAGTGTCCTACATTAGACGCTTATCATTTTTCGCGAGAAGAGGTAATGCTGAAAATGAGGACATAAAAACCGAAACAAAACAACTTGTTAAAGGAATGAGATCCGATGGGAATGTTAGTACTGTCTGTTTAATATCAACTAACACAGTTATACGTATTCTAGGAGACGTAATTATTTGTTAAAAAAATTTACAAGTCTAACAGAAAGTACCAAAGTTTTTAAGTTCATTGAAATATGAAGGTCTTTCTTTAAGAAGGATCATTTGATTCCACGTACATTTGTGGTTACTTTACTTGGAGACAATTTTTTGTGTCTAATATGCATGACTCGCTTTAAAAATAAAAAAAATTGGGACAAAAAAAGAAAAAAGTAAAAAAAACTGGTTTCACAATGTATACGATGATCCCGTACTTATTTCATTTTCAACAAAAAATGATTTAAAAATATGCAAAAATTAAGAAAATAAATAGGAGAATAAAAAAAAATCAAAATAATATTAAAAAGAAAAAAAAAAAAAAGACTTTGTCGTGATCAGATTCGAACCTTGGTTATTGGGGCCAAAACACAATGTACTAAATCACTATTCGATCATAGTTACGAACACAAGATGAATAAAACCACTCCGAGTGCCTGAAAAATGTTGAAAACGCCCTTTCTTAAGCATCATCTCGAGACCGGCATAGGAGGTAACCGCAGATCGACACTCGTAATTTTTCGAACCTCTTGAAGTCGTAAGGATTCCTATGGTCATGTCTACTCGACTTGTAATTTGGGCTGTAGAGGTGGTGACAGTCGGACGTAAGAGCCTTTCCCCTCTTTACACTTTTCGAGTCACTGAAAATGATATTCATGTTATCATAACTTCAGACGCAAATATTAAGGTTAATTTCGTTGTTCATTTATTTACTTCATTTCGATTTCTTTTTCCTTTTTGAAAATCAAATGACTATTTTTTTTTTTCTTCTGTTAGTCATGAATGTCTTTTGTTAAAGTTTACATCAGTTTTTAATAAAAAAAAAAAAAATAAAAAAAAAAAAAAAAAAAGATGATTTTTTTTTTTACAGTTTAATTACATTTGGTTATCCTCGTAAAATCTCTAATGACAATATGCGTTATTTATTACATTATTTTGAATTTATCATTTTTTGATATATAGAAAAAAACAAAAACAAATATTTATTCAAAAAAAGTGTACTTAGACTGTAACATTAAAAGTTTGAGAGAAGTTTTGAACTTTAATTCACTCATTGTTTAAATATTGAATGGATTTTAGTACAGTTTTAATTACTCTGCAGAAAAACAAAGCTATAATATCGATGGGAAATCCTATGATAAGTAAATACGTTCTACTTTAATTGGAGGCTTTTTTAAAGAGAAAGACTATTTAGACTGAGGATCTTGCGAAGATGTGAATGTTTTTATAGAACTGTAAAGTTAAACCAATTATGTAACTAAAAATTTTTTTATAAATACAGTAGTAATCATGATATATGTTTATTCCTTGCCTGTATTTCTCTTAAATATTTAATAAGTAGATTTCTAAGTATTTAGATGAAAATGATATGTTTATTATTACAGCATATTAATGCATATTTTGACTTTACAGCATATTTACATCAAAATTCTAAAAACGAGCTTCTTTTAATTATTTATTGATATTTTAAGCATAGACGGAAAGAAAATTACATCATTCGTTACTTTTTATGTGGTTTGATCATGCTTTGTATTTTTGTTTGTTTGGAATATATTTTTTTTTTTTTAATTTGTAAGGTCGTATATTGAAATTTTGAAGTTATGAGTTTATGCATATTTCTTAAGGTTTTTAGATAAAAACAAAAACAAAAAAAAATCTGGCCCTATTTTCGTATATTTTGTATAAAAAAGTTTAAAACTGGATAGCCATATTCAGACAAGATGTTAAAAAAAAACAAAAATAAAACTTAGGGAATTTGGCAAATCTTGATTGAAATATATTGGAAAATTCAGTTTTGCATATTTTTCAATAACTTTTTAAATTGTGTGACTTTATATGTTTCGAAATCTATCAAACTTTTTTTTTACCGTATTGATTTTCAATTCTGTTCGGTCAAAAATAATCATCAATAAGCTTAGTGCTAGTGTAGGTTACTCTCTTGTGGAGTTACTGCGCCCGCACGATTTAAGAAATGGAAGACATAACGAAGAAAATATTCACAATCAAGCTAACAGATCATTTTAATGCGTTGATATATATAAGAGAATTAACGAAACAATAATAACGTCATTCTGATAGTAAGTGCTCGCCTATCACAGTGATTGATCTTCGAGAGCTGTAAGGAACTACTGTGACGCCGAGAATTTTTCAAGTTTTATCCATGAATCAGGAATCGCTAGTGTCATATTGCTGTAATTATCTTTTGAAACAATTTGTTCACAGCCTATAATTCTTTTGTGTAATTTTTCGTTTAGAGGAGAAATCATGAAATTTATTTTGCATTATGAAATGTTAACTTTTGTATTAGCAACTTTATCGCTGCAGCCTGTGAATTTCTGAGCCGCCGAGCTTTTGAACTGGTACTTATAAAGAAAAAAAAAAAAAACTAAGGAAGCAGTCGCCTTGAATAAAATCCTTTCAAAGAAGAAGACGGGATTGGGAAAGCTTAGCTGATGGGTTTTTAAAACGATGTGTCGCCGCCACCCCCAATGCCGCCGCATTGTAATTAAGAATTTGCGAGAATTCATTTACTCACGGTCTTCGGCGTGTTTACCCACTGTCAGCAGGTTTATCAAAAGCGGTTCTGAACCTACCCTGTCTGTGTGTACCTAACTGATAGAAGTAATTACTTTCGCGATTTTCCAACGCGTCTCGTCATTTCTTCGGGTACATGTATCTGTCCAATCGATCAAGAAAGAAAAAAAAATATTATATATAAAAAAGAAAACCCCTCTCTAATCTTATTTAGCCAAAAACTTAAGCCTTTCTTCCTGTTTCCACTTGTTTTAACCAATCAAGAAATCCGAACTAAAGTTAAAAAAGGTTTTGGTTTTTACTAAAGGTTTTTACTAAAGCTAGTAAATCAAAAATTGCTTTAAAAGTTTTTCATGAAAAACTGTTAAACATATATCTTGCAGATAATTATGTTGTGAGAAATGTAGTCAAACAATATGTTTTTGAATTTTTTTTTTAATTTCTTCATATGAACCGTTGTTTTCCTTACATTCCAAATTGACCGAAGACTGTATCTAAAACTTCTATGGCGATAACTCAACAACTGTTTGTTCTACGAAACTGAAATTTTAATGATAAGATTACACAATCCATCGGAAACTCCCAACTGATTTTGGGGACGAATGATATTTATATGTATTGAATCTGTGTATATTTTCATAGCACTGCAATAAAACTTGGAAATCCGTTTGCAGGAGTCTTACAAGTTGGCACAGTATCTTGTAATATAAACCCACTCTTGTAAAAACTTATGCGATGGTAATCTAATTCATAAAATGTTAATCGTTTTAGTCAAGAAATATATACTTTTTATGAAGAAAATATTTCTGATTAGTATTGAGACATATTTTTTATCAGCAATTTTTTAAGGCCAAAATGAATGGGAGGAATTGGATAGTATAGTGCTTTGGGCCTCATTGAAATGGAAAAATGTTTACGTTCACCTATAATTATATCGAAGTCCATCTGAAGTTCAGAAACAGTAATAATAATAATAATAATAATAATAACAACTAGCACACAAACACTCACTTATTAAGAACACAATCCCATACTACAAGTACACACCACAAAGCGTATTAGAGTCATCCTCACTTAAGCTGTACTGGGACCGTCCCATTCACACAGACAAAACCATACAACACAACAGACCAGACATCACATTTGTTGATAAGGTCAACAAACAGACCTATCTCATTGATATTGCAGTGCCTATCAGCAATAACATGCAGACAACTCACGCAGACAAGATCAGTAAATACACTGATCTAGCACACGAGCTCCAGAAGCAGTGGAGGCAGGACCGAGTACGTGTTGTACCCATCGTCCTGTCCGCCACTGGTCTGATGCCTCACACATTGCACCACAGTCTCAGCACACTAGGACTTCACAAAAACAGTTATGCACAACTGCAGAAGGCTGTGGTACTCAACACTACACGCATAGTTAGGAAATTTATGGACACAACCACACATCCCTAATCTTTCTTGCACACGTCTTTACACTTGGCAATATGTGCTTTGGTCCTTGACCCGCCATATTGTTTTTGCTGAGGAAACCCAAGGTTTGAAACATACAAACATAATAACAATAATAATAATAATAATAATAATGTGTCAAGGCTGACCCACACCTCACTCCTTGGCCCTCGAAAACCTTGCCCAACACTTATCACCCCCGACACCCACACTCAGCATCTGTGTGAATCGTGGGCTCGGAAATTACTTCACGGCATTTGAAGGAAATTCCACACTACACATGAGACGCTCGACCACATAACATCAGGCTGCCCCCTTCTCTCCCAAACGACACAATTAGGTAGCGTCGATCGTCCATCAACAGCTAGCACATAAACTCTCACTTATTAAGAACACGATTCCGTACTACAAGTACACAACACAAAGCGTATTAGAGTCACCCTCACATAAGCTGTACTGGACAGTCCCATACACCAAAACAGATCTGACATCACACTTGTTGATAAGGCCAACAAACAGACCTATCTCATTGACATTACAATGCCTATCAGCAAAAACACGCAGAAAACTCACGCATACAAGATCAGTAAGTAGACTGATTTAGCACACGAGCTCCAGAGGCAGTGGAGGCAGGATCGAGTACGTGTTGTACCCATCGTTCTGTCCGCCACTGGTCTGGTGCCTCACACATTCCACCACAGCCTCAGCACACTAGGACTTCATAAAAATACTTATGCACAACTCCAGAAGGCTGTGGTACTGAACACAACACGCATAGTTAGGAAATTCATGGACACAACCACACATCCCTAACATCTCTAACCCCCTTTTGCACATTTTTTTTTTATACTCTTAGGAACACGTGCTTTGATTCTTGACCCGCCATGTTTTCTTAGCTGGGGAAACGCAAGAATAGAAACATCTTTATAAAAATAATAATAAATAATGTTTATATAAAAATAACTAAAATGATGAAGAGCGATTTTTTCTAAACTCGGCACAGTCTTGAGCTTAAGGTTATTTCCATTGGTTTCTTCCCGTAGACTTTTCAGCGAAAACCGAGCTCTATTGGAGGTTTTTACTGAGTACAGATAGACGCATTTTTTTTAAAATTCAAACTCAGAATAATACATCGATAGAACTTAAACATCTTCATTGTTAAAGGAAGATTGTAGTATATTCATGTCGAGAGTTTAAAAAAAAAGAGAAAGAAATTATTATTTAAAGTGCACTATGAAACGTATGGATTGGATGATATAGAAAGCGATGAAGATAAAAGAATGTGTTAAAAATGCCTGAATCTTGGAAAATTCTGTTACAGACAGGATTTGCGAGATTCAGCACTGGCTTTAACAGACCTAATCTCGCCAATCTTTTCTCTATTATTACTGCTTTATACATTCCGTTCATTATCACTTTCATGCAGTCGTTCACAAATGATAAAGTCAGGACGAAAGAAAAAAAAAAAAAGGAATTGTTGCCTTTAAATTGCAGTGCACATAATTGAGATGATAAACGTTTTAAATAGCACAAGGAGGAACTAATTGAAAAGGAATCAAGTTCATAGAATGTGAGGAAAAACTACTTCCCCATAAGAAATTATGATCAAATCTAATCTTTCAGCTGATCCTGTGACTATGGTTTGACTTAACTCGTCTGATATTTAGTCTGGGCTAAAGTCTGTACGTATTAAATTCATTTTCTTCAGAATTATTCATCGTGTACTTCATATTTCGTCTGTCAGATGTATGAATTATGTAGAATGCCTCAAAGCTATGTAGTTTGCCTCTATTTGAGTGTGGGTGGTAGCTTGTTTATAATAAGACATAAATAAATTCTACAGACAATTGTACACCTGGAAGATAAATAAGAAACACATTTTTCTTTACAAAAAGAATCGCTTGAATAAAATATTTTAGAATTTCGTTAGTCGTTTGGATTACATTTGCAGATCCGAAAGCATCATTGCTTCCAAAATTTAATATTGTAGATTTTTAATTATCGCCATATTCGCAAAATTAGGAATAAATATAGATATATTAAGGTCTTTTCATTCCTTATACTAGTCAGTTGTTATGACTTTTGGATTCGTTGGTCGAACACTAGTCTTGATTTTGAAGTATAACGAAGTGCTTGAAACTGTCAATTGAACTTGAATTCCTTAGACAAGATAAGCAACACTTCCTGGAGAAGGAAAAAGAAATGAAGCTATACATTTAAACGAAACTCCTTTCAGACACCAACTAGACTCACTTCCTGTAAAGAGAAAGTGTCAGTATAGCAAGGAACTTCTCATATGTAAATCTGAAGCCGTTTGGTTTCGTTCTGGCGTTAAGAAATTATCGTGTTCCGGCGCGAACCAGGGCATTGAAGAATGTGCCGTCTTCCGTCGCAAGGGAAACGAAACTTTTGGGAAGGGGCCAACTTCTGCTTGCAAAGACCTCGCTGCTCGTTTTGCTTGTGTGGATTCTCTTCCGTGACAGATGGTCAACACTTTGCTTCATGGAACCTTTGCGAAAAACAAAAAAAGAGATCGATCGACCTGGAAAAATTGACATTGCTCGTATAATTGGAGAAATTTCAGTGTTCCTCGACATTTTCCTCAGCTACAACGATTTAAAATGATATCCTCTTTAATAAATTAAATACTAATTTTATTTCTCCTTTAATTTGTAAATGTTTATTAATTCCTTATCCTGTTTGAGAATGGACAGTAGACTTTACACAAACTGAATTTTGTATTGTTATTTTTATTCAATTTGCTTTTGCATCATATTTTATATAACAAAGTTTAATAACATTCACGTTCGGTCTGCAGCGTAATACGCGCTTCAAGCCGCCCGAGTATATTTTGATTATTTTTCGAAGTTTCATTGTAGAATTCTGTTAGTATTTGATATAATGTTGAGAGTTTAACAACAATATAACAGTAATGTTTAGAACTAATAAATCAATTTCATAGATAAGGATATAATCAAATTGATTACATTTTATTTCATGTTGATCAGGTTTCTGGGCTAGATTACCGTGGTCAGAATTATTCAAACATATTAATGATCGATGTATTTAAAACGAGCAAAGTATAGAGAAAATCTTACTATGATAGTCTTTAGGTTTTTTGAATTTTTATCAAATATTATATTTCTTTATTCCTAAACCTATAAATTTAAAGAAAAAAAATGGATATATAATGTTTGCACTCTGTTGTAGAATAATGTCATTACTATTAATACCTTTTATATGAAAAAATATTAGCTTGGAAATCATTGATATTTGAAGTATTGATTTCGCTTTGAAGTGCTACGAATTCGATGCCATCTTTAATTTCTTATGAAGTTACTTAGGAAGTTTGCAGAAGTTTGGAATGTTTCCATATTTTGAATGGTTCTCAGTTAATGAATGATTCTTAAATTTTCAGCTTTCGGGAACTCTCTTAATTTTGAAAGCCAAAGATTTTTTGAATATTCTCAAGATTAAAGTATATCATCTTTTTTGTACAAGTAATTCCTGTTATTTTTTAAAATTATGATTCCGTTTCAATTTCATTGCAATAGTCGTAAAGAAACCGATATTTCCAGGAATTTTATTATTTTTATTTTGGTTATTTGTCGTGAACTGCTCTGTAAACATTTCCTGATTTTTTTGTTTTGTAAAAGGTATCGTAATATTGCAAAAGCTTTTCTGCTGTTTCCAAGCCTCCCCTTTTTTCTTTCTGATGGATACTAAGTTTTGTCTTTTGCCTTGATCCTTACTTCACTTTACCAGTAATTACCAAAATGATTACAGTTTTGTTGTAAAATTATATTCAGTACTACTTACAGTTTAAAATTTCTAACATCGAAATAAATGTGCAACTTCGCATCGTTCCAAAACTTGGAGTTTTACCAACTTGGAAAATTGATCTGCCCTCACAATCACCTCAATGAACAAACAAGAAATCAAAAAGGTTCTCGACGAATCGAAAAGACTGAAAATAAAAAGAAACACAAAGAAAAGAAAAACACTATAAGAAAGAGCGCGAAATCGAGAAGAGAAAAAAAGAACCATCTGAAGAAAGGACATCGACGACCCCTCAAGGCTTACTGCAGAAAACGATGATGAACAATGGCACAGCAATCATTTCACTCCGACATCTGAAGTTCTGACTTGGCTGATTGTGATTTCCACAGTGTTGCACATTGTAGAAAACAAAATTGGAGCTTAGCTAAAAAAAGAAAGAAAGAAAGAAAAGAAAAAGTCAGATTATCTATATTGTGTTTCGATTACTTCGTTGTATTTAATCAGTTGTATTTAATGCTTTTTTTTTCAGTCGTATTTTCAGTTTAAAAACTATAATTTGAAACTATTTGTCAGGTTAAATTTCTTAAGTTGGACTAATATTTTCGTAGTAACTATTAGTCTATTCTATATTTACTAGATTAAGAGGCGGAATCATATAGTTTTCCAATTCTGTGTGTAGTGCAAGAGAACTGCCTGGCAAGTCTCACATCTACTGCAGCGCAGACGTAGTATTGTCGGATGATCCAAGTGATGAACGAAACTATCCTGCAGAGTGTCTCCACACACACATATTTTTTGGCATGATACCTCATCAGCTGAGCCTCTAGAAAGGATCAGTTGTGATGCTCCTTCGCAATCTCAACCCAAAGAAAGGACTCTGTAATGATTGGTCGTTAAGGAGTGTCATCACAATTTAATTACGAAAGAAGTTCTTTTGGAAAGCAATAGAGATGATATCGTCACTATTCCCAGGATTGATTTTCAACCGAGTGATGTCAATTTACCATTCAAGTTGAAGTGCAATCAGTTCCCAGTAATGCCCGCATCAAGCCTTCTAATAAACAAATTCATTTATGTTCCTAGCAATGGATTCATTTTAATTCTCAGTCTGTCATAATATATGACGGGCAAATACTCTTTTTTCTATATATATTGAGATAATTGAAATAAAACAACTGGCTAAATTTATAATTTAAATAGTTTTATTCTAACTTTCAAATATTTTTTTTGCAGCAATTTTGATTGCGTTCCAGAATTTTAAAAAAATTATCTACTCGTGATTTTAAAATCAGTTTCGTTTAACGACTACTTTTTCAACTACGCATGGTTATTTATTTATTATAGACTTTTTAATAGTTTTTTATAATTTATGAAATTAAAAAAAATAGTCTTGTTTTTATAATGTATAAATTTACAGTAGAATTAATTAATACACATCGTAATGTAGTAATTATATATTGGTAAATCTCAAAAGGATAAAAAGTATTTTTTTTAATATAAAAAGTTTTCTATATTAATTTTAAATATAATTTGACAGGAAGCTTCATTCTGAAATGTTGATAAAGGTAGTATCCGCTGTTAAGAGACTATTAGATGTCTCTGTGAAAATGCTAATCTTAAGATGACGTCAACCTTGTTTTGAGTAGTTTTGGAAACACAGAAAAAGCTTCGTAAAAGATATAAATAATAACAATCATTTTCAGTATTCCTATTTCTTAATCGTGAATAGTTATTTTATATTAGAATAAATTAATGCTTGGCTTCCGGTCTGTCATTTCTGTACAAAGTGACAGCTTTTTTTTAAAATAAACAGCCACCATTTCGAAAGATCTCTTTGTAGAAGCATTCATTTCTTAATTCTAAGGCATGAAAGTTTTTAATCAAGTATTCTTCAAGCAAATGAAGTACAGCTTTATGAGTCACCCTGTACTTTGAACTGTGGTTGCAGCCGGTGAAGTTGTAATAGAGAGATAGAAGTTGTTCAAACCTATCAGAATGCGCCTTTCATATCACGTGAGAGTTGATTTTTATAGAGTAACCTTTCAATTAAGTACGTTTTTAAGTAATTCATTTATTTTTACAGATTCTTTAATATAAAGAATAAACGTGTTAGATACAGCGTGATTCTGTTGTGATGCGAGTTTATGATAAAAACAATCAAAAATTGTGTAATTAAAAAAAAATAGCTTTGTTCACGTCTCTTTTGCCCAAGATTTTTTATATGAATTAAAACTTTGCAAATAATATCTGTTTAGAAATCTTGACAATTAACACGATTTATATGTTATTATGTTTCTATATTTTAAATTCTATCCCCACTCTTAGATTCTTCATTAAAAACATATATACTTTTGTGTGTAAAATAAGAAGGGCTAAGGGATGTAGTAAATCTTTAGTCTTATGAATTAAACAGGTGAAGTGACTTTAAATGGTAAATTTGGGTGATTAATCAATAAAACATATTTATCTAAACAGCTCCATTTCGATCAGGGAATGCAATTAGCATTATTAATATAAATTTGAAATGTTTGACAAAGCTTACACGAAAATGTAATTAGCAATTGCTATCTTTTTTTATTTTCACTTCCTGCATTACAGTAATAATGAGAAAGTATAGTAATATACTGTATATATATTTATGTGTGTGTATCTTAATAGTTTTTATTCTCAAATTTACTGATTAAGATAGTTCTATAAACATATAAAATAAATTCATTGTTTTCTATTTTTAATCGAAATTCACATTACTTATGACATATGTACACTGTTTATGTGGGGTCAGGTACAATTCGCCTTGGCCGATTCGTCGCCGTCCGACTCGCCGCGAAATATTGTAATTCTACAAACTCGAGTGAGAACTTTATTTACCTTTATGGGGATAAATTTGTTATTATGAAAAATACAATGATAAGCATAGCACATTTTATTTGATTATTTAAACAAAAAATAGATTAACATTTTTTCAAAAATAACAAAAATTATATACCAAGATAAATTTGGATTTATCAAGAATATTTGCAGAGGTTTTAATATGTATTTAGGTAATTAACAGTAATCCATTTTACCTGTCTTAAATTCGTAGAAATTGTTATAAAATTTAATACCACTGGTTTGTTTGTTTTTTAAATAAAAAAAATAGGCGTTAAAACTTAAGAACACGGTAATACTGAATTTTTATCAAGACCCAGGTAAGGTAATTTTTTATAATTATTTATTATAAACATCCTGGAGGGGGTCATGCATGGTACCACATCTTCTACCCTTCTACCCTTGTGTGCATGGTACTGGTTACTATCAACTTTTTTTTTTTTATTCACAGTTCAAATTGCAAACCTTCCAAGGCGAGTTGTCCCATTCCCGTTTATGTGTATCACATTCGGATGTATGAATATCAATTTATTAGATTCTTTTGGGCATTGTATCATTTGAGCCAAAATTACTATACACATTGAACTATAGTCAATTCTCGTTAACCGCGGGGGTTATGTTCCTGTAAAACCCCGAATTAGCGATAACAGCACTTAGGGCTCGGACACACGAGGCGATTTGAGTCGCGACCCTTCCGGCTGTAGCGATTGCGGGGGTCACACGAGGCGATTTCAGACGAGATTTGACTCGCGATTTGACTCGCGACCCGAGATTTTAATTAGTTTTAGTTGAAGCATGGACACGGAAGAAATAGCAGCGCTCGCTATTAAATAGCATTTTGTAGGCTGGGTCAGAATAAATGTTTTTTTTTATATATATTTGATTTATTTTGCAAAAAAAAAATTAAGTTTATGATTTATGATACTTATGATTTTTAAATATATAAAAAAAAAGCAAAATCATCAGAATAAAAAAAAAAAAAGGATGGTAATCAGGGAAAATGAATCTAATACATTTATGCCTAATAATTTACACTTAATGACACAAATAATATACCTTATTAAAAAGGTCTTGCCAACTAGCTCATAGCTGTTGAAACCAAATTGCGTGATTCTCAAGTTATAGGACTCCTCTAGAATTTGATCTTAATTTATAAGTTTTATTAAAAATCTGGTATATTATCAAAATTTATTTCTTCACTATTTATATTGACTTCAACTAGAATTATTATATGAATTAGTTCAACTCAATTAGCAACATTTATCAATAAGTTAGTGAAATTCATTTTTATACTTCTAATATTTAGAAATAATATGTAATTATTGCAAAATGTTTTATTCCAACATTTAACGTTATCAAGTATAACTAATTCACCTAATTCTATGTTATCTGTCTTTTTTTTTGTTGTTGTTTGAAAGGATTTATTACAATTAGTATCATCGTAGTACACCTATTTCGCGTCAGGAAGGATAAGCTGAAAGCAACTATCTGTGAAAAAGGCTTCATATACTGATCTAATTAATAAATGAATAAGCTTTAATTAATATTTAATGCGATTAATAAGTTCATTGGTTGGCGAGCGTCTTGCAAGGGCTTTAAGTTAGTCTTATTTTTATTGCATATATAATTAAAAATATTTAAATATACTATGAAATAGTATACCCGTCAGGACACCATCATGAGAAATGCAGTTACACCAGAAGAAAAATTAGTCATGTATTTATTTATTTATTTATTTAAAAAAACACCAGGATCAAAAAAAAAAAGGTATTCAGGGAATATGAACCTAATTAAATTATGTCGAATGAAATAAACTTAATGACAAAAAAAATACAAATAGTCCTAATATATTTAATATACAACTACAAATAAATATACTTAATATTACAAAATAAAATAAAAAAATTCTCAATATTGAGTACAAATAATGAGAACTTGTTCCCTTTATTTCTATGTTCTATGTCAGATAAAGGACTTGAAACATTGATTAATTTCGTAAATGAAGGCTTCAGTGTCAAGCTCCATTCTAAAGTCGCCGCTACTCAAGTCGCGTCGTGTGACAGGCTGTATAGAAAACAGTGGATGACAGTCTAGTCGCGACTTAAAAGTCGCTCGTAGAGTCGCCGGTGGTCGACCCTCCCCTCTAAATCGCGCGCGATTTGGTGAGAGTCGCGACTACGTGTGACCGCTCCAACTGAAATCTATGTTCTCACTGTATCGCGCGACTGAAATCGCCTCGTGTGTCAGGACCCTAAGGGGTCCATGCTGATCAATGCTTACTGAAGCATTGATTCTATGGGGAAAATACCCTTCACTACAACCCTCTTCACTGCACCCTTTCGCGATCCGTCGCCATAAACATATTTTATGTACTTTAAAAAACGTAATACAGTATATATTTTTCATAAAGCTACTTGACACTGTGTTTTAGCATACGCATGCATTAAGCTCATCATCACGTGTTTGCACTTACGAGCGCTTCGTAAAACACTATCATTACCGCTGCCATTATTGAAATTTAGTAAATTTATAACAAAAACAGCGTAAAATATTAAGCACGCATGAATATTATCAGAACGACGTGGAGATATGTTAACAGACAAAAGACTTTATAGCTTCCCTTGGTGGAGCTCGTGTCGACGCTGCGCAATAGGCCTCTCATATCTTTTTTCTTCTTTTTGCTACTGCGCAATACCAGGCGTGTGTTGCGAAATAAGTTACACTTCTATAGAAGCAGATAGAGAATCCACGGGATCGTAGTCAGGGGATAACGAGGATTTACTGCACATTCTTAGAAGTTTCTTCTCTTTGCTTATTCCTGAAAAGGATTTATTGTGGCATATTTTACTTACGAGGCCAAATCACTAAAGCGATTTAGGAAGAAAAATGCGCTGATCAACATCACTCATCATATTTAAAAACGTTATTCACAATGCCTAAATCCGAGTAGATTTTAGGGCTATTTTAAAGACCCTTTAAAGAGCCCAGTCATTATCTGTTATGTCACCGACAATGCATTTATGTACATCATTGCGTATTTAAGGATATGTTGAAATTATTGAGACTATAGATTTTTGCGTTAAAAATGGTTGTATTTTATAGAATGAAAACCTTATAAAGAGAATAACTGAAATATCTATTCTAAATTCTTAAAAATGAATTAAGGATGAGGAAAGATCTTAGACTAGTTAAATTGCTATTTATTTCATTTCAAAATTTAGATTAATTTTTCTTGTTTAGGAAACTTTCATTCCTGGTAGTATTGAAGGTGAAAAGAATTATGAAAGATCACGTAAGGAGATACAGGCTCCAACGACTCTCTCCTATAAATGGATGTAGGAGATCAATCCGACGCTCCCTCACTTTAATACTGAAAAGAACTGCCTGATGAAAATACAGTGGAAATGATTCGTTTTTAGTGGAAAAAGCAGTCTCTCTTTTGTTTTACATTGAATAGTTATCAAAGAAGAGGAGCTGTAAGATATATCGTAGAAAATTCAGCTTTAGCGCAGTAAATCATCGTGATCCATCAAGCTTATATTTCAGAACACCATCGTTAAACGAAATAGGTTTTGAAATCTCAATTAGTGCAAACTTTATTAAGTTTCTGGAATGCAATGGAAAGTTTCTTTATTTGATTTCTGTGAGCAGTTTTATAACAATGGGAAGTAACAACCATCTTTCATTGATAGAAAAAAAAATCATAGAAAGGACAAAAATAGACTTGTGCAACAAAATAGACTTGTATTTTTGTTTGAATCCTATTTGGCTTTATTATTGTACATTGAGAGAGGCGTTGATGCCCATCCCAATTACCAGATTTAAAATCTCTTTCGAATGTTTCAATTTGCTGTGAAACTGATAGATTCTGGGTATTGTATCTGTTTCTTAGAAGCCATTCCAGGCCTGGCTTTCATCATAAACATCTTATTAAATATGTACAAAAAAAAAAAACCTGTGTAAAATCATTCAGTACAAATCATAAAAGTATTTTAGTTTTTCAGGGCCTTTCGTTGTCCATACGAAGAACCTCGAGCTTTAATCTGAGTTCGCAATATATAATTTACGCCACTTTAGAAAATGATTTTTACTGCTGAGCAGTTCGTTCCCTAAATATGTAATAAATACAAAAGGAAAACATCTTCTTTATTGATGTCCTGTGAATCCATTAGTTGTTCGAATGCATCAATTTTAAATTCAATGATCTAAGACATTTCAGTCTTGCAGTTTTGGCTGATTGATTCTTCAGTTATACCATTCGAAATCTTGAAAAAGAAAAAAGACTAAAGATTTCTTTGCCTTTTAACGCTTATTACAAAAAATACCATAACTAAAATACATACAATCTTATCTCCTTAAAGGATACATTAATTTCGTAAAAGTTGTTGGATTTCGTAAAAGTACATTAACAAGATGTTGATTTTTTTATGCTTTATTAAATTAAAAAATATATTTTTTTTAATTTGTGAATAGACAGAAACAGAAGAAAGACAAAACACACACCAGTATATACATTTAACAATATTAATTTCCAAATCTAATCGTCCTGCATCAAGAAGAAAATAAAAAGCATCCTCTTGTTAAGAGAGCTTGTGTACAGACAAATTAGTTATTTTGTAGTTGAGGAGAGGTCGCTTGTTTTTTCGCTTTTTGATTTTTATTTCGTTTCTTTTCCTCCAGTCTTTATTTTCTATTACTTGTGCTTTCTATATTACTTGCGATCAACTTTAAGACCGCAAGTAAACCTCTGTTGTTTACCATTTCCTTCTCTTTCCTTTGAACGCAGGTTTCTATATCTTCTATCTCGTTCGCCCAATGAGATTTACAGCCATTATTGTAGACTCAGGTCCTACGTTTATTTTTAAAGTTTTCCGTAACATTTACGGATCAATATGGAAAGCTACAATGCATTAGTACGATTTTCTCTTCAAGAAAAAAATTAGAAAGTGAATCGAAGTATCATTAGCTAAATTATTGTTAATACTATAAAAATATCATTAATAATAAGAATAGGAATTTCTGTCTTCTGAGGTTTAGCGAATAACTGCATTGTGTCACAAAAGTGAATTTTGGATAAGCAGAAATTTCTTATGGGCATAAAAAGCATTATTATATCAATCGCAATATCTTTTAATATTCTTTTCATTTAAATAGTGTTGCTTAAGATTTTTTTAGCATAACAGTTGTAGCTCGATATTTTACGATATAAAGGATTCCATCAACAGACCGTAAATGTCCTACAGGCGCTGACCATATAGGCGCCCAGAGATTCTCTTGAGAATTCTCATTCTCTAAAGAAATCATCCTCACTCGCATTTAATCTGGAAAGAAGAATCCACTTTACATTTTTATAGAGGAACCCTACAGCCCAGGCAGGAGGAGCAACAACCAGGACTTTGGCCAGGATCGAACAAGACTTATCATCCTAAAGAGGGTAAACATTGGAAATTGAAAGATATCTGCACTACCTGTCTGTCACTTCACCAGGAGTGAGCTGCTCATCAATGCCCCAAGATCCTCTTTCTATTTCCGCAGTCGTAGAACGATCTACATGAGCTTTGCTAAAGCCGTATTGGCAATGACGCTTTGCTAACGCATTTACAACATCCAGCGAAATCCCTTCGACTTCAATAGAAAGTGAAAGATGCGGTCTACACCAGGGTTTTCAACGCCGAGTGGGTCCGTGTTGGCAACGCTAGGTCGGTCTACACAGGGATTGGCCAACATAAGAACGCTCACTCCTCGAGGATTCCTTAATTTTACTCTATAAAATAGTATGGGGACTAAAGCAATGCGACGTTGCTAATGCCATAACGTTGTTTCCAATTTTCTCGTATTAGACGACACATTTTTGAAGCGTTGGCTGGCATTAGCAACGCTCGTGTATCTTGTATATAAAGAAACATTTATTTTATGCAGAAACGTTTATTGAGATTTAATTATTTTATTATTAAATCTCAATAAACTTTCTGCATAAAGTAACATAATAATTTAACGTGCATAGAAAGATTTCAAATGAAATTAAAAAGCCGCCGCACTTAGCTAAATCGATGAGACATTTTTAGAATAAAATGTTGAGGGCAGACTGAACACAACTTGTAGGGTGTCTTTTTTATTGTAAATACAGTATTTCACATCTTTTTAACTAAGAGCGGCAGCTTTTTAATTCCATTTGAAACTTTCTGCATAGATATATAATTTGGGTTTTTCTAATTTCTGGCTTCACATTGTATATCCTATATCATTTAAAGCAGTTAAAAAATTTTTTCAGTTTTAGGAAACGGAAGTGAAATATTGTTATTGTTGTCGTACCCAATGCGGGTTTTAGAATCACTGGCGCCCTGGAATAAAAATGTCGTATCTCCCCCCCCCCACATTAAAACTAAGGATTTTCTTCTTGGTTGGTGCATTGTTATTACATGGTATTTATTGAATTACGAAATGCGTTTGTTACCCAATCCTCCTAAATGACTAGTCAACCTCTACCCTAACCCCGGCACTTAACTGAGACTGAAACTGAGAAAACGTTACACGATCCTTCAAGATAGATATGCGCTATTCCACTATTTCTTTCATGAACCGAGAATAACGAAAAATCCTAAAAAATCATTGCATAAAAGAAATTATCTACATCTCTAATACACTCACTTCCAAAGTTAAGCATGGAGCGGTAAAATGCGAAAAAAAGGACAAGTACTGCTTTGATTGACAAGAAATGCTGCAAGTACGTAGCTCTATGTTTATTCATGAAACAAAACAAAGAATTACATACAGAGATAAACAAAATATTGAATTTTCATAAATTATAAGATGACGTCCTAATTGCGTCATTAACAAAATGATGTTTAAATTCAAAACAAACAATAAAAACCGACATTCGTAGGGTATGTGAGCACCCCTCATCTGCATTCGAAGTTTACAGCGTGTGATCATGCTTGTTACGAGGTGAACCACCGCAGAGTCCAGTAATCGCCAGTTTCTAAAGCTAGGAGAGTGACTGGAGGTGGGAAACGTCGACATACAGCATGGCCGAGGGCATCCCAAAGATTTTCAATTGGATTAAGATCCGGCGAATAAGCCGGCCACTCCATACGCGCAATCCCCTCACTCTCCAGAAAGTCGTCAACAATGACAGCTCTATGGGGACGCGCATTATCGTCCATTAAAACGAAGGAAGGACCAACTGCTTCAGCGTACAGTTTCACAATGGGGTCTAGGACTTCATCTCGATACCGTACAGCTGTCCCAGAACTTCGCCTGTAGATGTGCAATATCCCAATGAAATCCCTGCCCAGACCATGATGCTTCCACCGCGGAATGCGTGATATTCGGTGATGTTCTGGGACCGATTGCGTGTGCCTTATTCCCTCCTGACCCTTACACGCTTATCATCGGGTTGTAGGGCAAATCTGGACTCATCTGTGAACATAACGTTACCCCAATCAGATATAGTACAATTCACCTGCTGGCGGCACCACTGTAATCGTGCCCCTCTGGATTGGACGGATAAAGGAACACAAACTCGTGGTACCCGTACAGACTATTCATGTGTAGCCTTCGACGAATAGTAGTGGCAGATATCGTCTTACCAATGGCCGCTGCAACCATAGATGTCACACGTGTGGAGGTCGATCTTCGATTCCGCTTGGCTACAACAGCAATATATCGATCTTCCGCGGGGGTCGTAACCCTTGGACAACCGGCTACAGGTCTTAGGACACAACCGGCTACAGGTCTTATAGTTTGGAATTGTTTCCATAATCGTGAAATGACGGAATGATGAACGCCGAAGAAACGAGCAACACCTGTTATAGACTGTCCTGCTTCAATGCGTCCGACAGCCCGCCAGCGCTCAGAATCTTCCATTCGTCTTCACGAAGCTATAGAAACACATCTAGCTTGAAAACAAATCGTACGAATGTTCTAAACACCTTTCATCAGCATTTACATGCAACTCCTGTAACCCTTCACAATGCCGACTTCTTATGCGACTGCCTGTTTTGCATATTTCTCGACGCGAAACCGTGGTTGGCTGTTACCTGTATAATTTGCATACTTCCTTCTACCTTTGCAGCAAATTTCAGCTTCTTTAATTCAGATCTCTTACGGAAATTAAATTTTTTTTCTCTCCGTGCTTAACTTTTGGAAGTGAGTGTAAAATGACGTCGTTACAAAAATCCTTTGTGACTTATTTAAATGAAACTCACGTTTGATTACTATAGAAGACGGACTTATTTTATAAGAGAGATTCCTCGTTATAAAATAATTGTATAGATTTACTTATTAAAATTTTCAACTTTCATATTGGCATTGTAATGATTATTAAAAGTAGTTCTTTTGTTATTATAATTTGCAAAATGACATAAAAACTATGTTGAATGAAGCGCTATATCTGTACAGAAGTCTTTTGTACCATTCACTCTATAGCTTTCCATTTCTCATCGTCTTTTTCCATAGGAGCGCCTTTTTAATCTCTTCCGCCCACGACTAAAGCCATTCAAGTGAGTAGGACGATTGGTTCCTGATCACAAAGGGAACCGCTGTATGGTTCTATTACGGCTGCTTTCGAGTTCCCAAAGGGTTGTTGCTTGGTCGTATGTTGGTCTACTATCTTTCTCGTGTAAATAAATCGTGCTATCATCAGCAACTGGCCTTTTGAATTGGACGATTTGCTCGGGGAAACATTCACCTGTCGAACACCTGCCCACGAGCACCGGCGTTTGTGGATGATCCTAACGGCTGGCAGCTTCACAAAATCAACAGAAGGAAGCTTGTCTGAGATTTTCTGAGTCTCGAACAAAATATTTTAACTTTTCAATTACTTTGACCAAGTGAAAAGAAACGGATAATACAATTTTCATCTAACCATACAGGATTACTACAATAAAACATTATTAATAATGTGATCTAGTACGCATATCACATTATATGTACATTATATCACAACATACAAGTGTAACATATGTTCTTTAGCATCTTTTTTTTTCAAATTTATATAATAAAAGGAAAAACAAAAAAAAAATATTTAATGAAATATTTAAGTAAGTTATTTTTTCTTTTAATATAAAAACTGTTCATGAAAAATAAACAAAGATAAACAAAGTAGAGAATATCTTATCATTATTTAACACTGTGAACGGAAGGTGTTACTTGGATTGTATCAACAATCATTTGTTATACTGAAGGCAACTCGATGAAACTTGGATGGGATCTTATTTTTGTAAATTTGTAATTCCGTCTAATTGAAAATTCTAAGTGAACTTACCATAAGATATTTTGTTAATTCTTCCTCATGATACAAATCGGTTTTAATAAAATTTTGAAACTTAGAATGTTGTAGCAAACAACGAACATCAAATACAAGGGACCACATGATATTGAATATATGTTTTTAAAACGCTATCGTCTAATAAAATGTTTATTCGGAAAAACCTAAATAAAAGTCCTTAAGTCGTTCTTAATGGAAACTGTAAAAAACGATGCTATTTTCAGTTGTCTGTACGTTAAATGCGAATTCATGGATTATAAACATATAGATGCATATTGTGACAAACACATGCATGTAACAATCACATGTCAGTCAGTAAAATATTATTTCCTTTAAGTTCAGTTTCTTTTAAGGAATACCGTATTTAAAACGGATGACTACATTTATTAAAATGTAGTCATTATGTCTTTAATGTTGCCAATTAATAATTTATTTACTTATTTAATACAATTTAACTTATTTTCACTATTTCTGTTTTTCTCTTGCAAATTATATCTTTTTGTTTATTCTTGTGTTGGGCCTTGCAGTCATTTCCAGTAGATTTGTCAGCACGTAAAACCCATTTATTTTAGCTATATCTATTTTTTGATTACTAATTCTTCATAATTTATTTTTCTAAAGAATTTTAAGTCAATTTTGTGTCGTTGTGCCTGTTTTTATGAAATTCAAACTACTTCTGTGTTGAAGATGTTAAGACTAAGAGATTTACCAGTTTAAATAGTTGATTATTTTTTTTATTTTATTTCAAAAGTAAAAGAAAAAAAAAATCAAACAAACGAATAAAAGAATCGTAACTTGGATACATCTGTGATAAAACTATTGATGTGAGTTACTTACTGAAATGCTTACAATGTGTGATCACTCGGTTTATCGAAGGGCTTTTATGTATTTTGCTAGTGAGGATAAATTTGAGTCCGTTTGCACTAGACGGTAATCTCGGTGAAACACGCTAGAATTTGTGGCGAAGTCAGTTTTGATTTGGGGATCTCATCGCGATGACAGCATTCGCTTTCTCATATTGATTTGGCTAGTGGATGCTTCACAAGCAACACGATAATATAAACAGTTTATATATTTTTATAATATACCAGTGGTTCCCCTCAGGAATGCGTGAGTTTTTTTGAAGGGTTTAAAGCAGAAATGGATCTTTTTTTAGAAAATTATTTTAAACAGTTGAACACATTGATTTAATATTGCTTTGTAACTTTGTGTGGTATTTCATTTTAATATTAGATAAAAATAAATGAAAAGTAACCTCTAGAAGTATTTATCTTGTTACAATATTAAAAGAAAATTCAAATTCGAAGAGCGCAGTTTCAATATTTTACGCTTCAAAGTTTATAAATTATTTTAATTAATACGAGAAGAAATGTGTGAAGGACACTTCATATTCAGGTAAAATTATTTGTAAATACTGCACGAAAATATTAGCAAATTATCAAAAAAAAAAAAAAAAAAAAAAAAAACCACCAATTTCTTAACAATTTTTTTCCCTTCTCGTTGGCTTTTAATCATTATTTGGAGATCTTTGGATCATTTGCTCTTTTAATAAGAAAGAAAAAAGAAAAATATTTATCGCTGTTTGCATTAATTGTTTAGATGTTAGTAAAATTTGGGAAGACTTACAATTCCTTACACTTGCAGTTTCATGAAAGGATTGGCAATTTAAAACCGATCTACTGATTAACTTATCCACTATTGCTCTGTGTATCCATGAATAGAAACTGTATGAATTATGTTCTTCGCATTAGAGCTGAGGAAAGATAAAACAAAAAAATTCACTTACCGTTGATGATGAAGTTACCGAGTTTTGAACAAGTTCTCTCTTTGAATGTTCTCTGATGTATTGCGCCATCTGGAGGAAATTTTAGCAAACATAATTCGCATTCTCCTTGTTGAACCATCGTGAATGGTATCTTCAGTTTTCCAGATTTGAAACTTTCTCTAAAAGATTTATTCCAAACAAGTTGGCTACAATCCTGATTTTAAAGACGATTAAGAAAATTCCTTCAGCGATACAATTACCTGAATTTCAATTATAACAAAATATATTGTTATTCTGAATTTCACTTTGAAGTCGTAAGAATATTTAAATATATTACGAAAATCTCATCATCAACAACAGTGCTCATGTTTTTTGTAATTTAATTTACGTCGGATTGATTTATTTAAGCTGACTTCCTTTTCAGTTTCTTTTCAACCTAAAACTGTACAGGATAGGCCAAAAGTCACGATCGGATAAATGGTGCTCTACAAAATAATAAATATAATAAAATACAAAGTAAAAGGTTGGTGGGATTCGGATGAATCAACAAGAGATTGATTTTGTTTTTTATGAAGATCACTCCGTAAACGCAGACACAACTGAGATGATGGTCAACACATCGAGAAGGTAAGTGGCTGGGGGCTACAATGGCACCAGTATGGACATTATTGTTGTCATATTACTATTATTTAATGTATCTTCTCGAGTTTCAAAAAGTTTTTGATTTGATTTTCATGTTTTATTATCTTGTAGCGCACCCTACCGATGAATCAACTTCATTGAAATTAACGTTTTTGTTTCCTTTTAATAAATGAGTGGAATACTTTAATAAATTTTAAATTAGAATTAGCCTAGAGATGAAAACCCTGAGACCAATTTCCTCTTTCCGTTATTTTTGTTATCTCTTTCAGAATGCATTAAAAATGAAGATAACTCAACAAATGCGTCGGACTTATCCAATCAAAACATTCTGGCTAAGTTATAGCTATTGGTTTTTTGATACACTCTCCTGAAAAGAGATATGTCTAAGATTATTCTGACCTCTACGGTCAGTAGAAATGTCATGTAGCCACCATTCTGAGTCCTTTGATTACTATTTAAGTAGTCTAGGGTTTCAATAAAGATACACGAGAATATCTCAGTGAACACGAACTTCTATGCTTCCTCGTTTGCTTTGAACGCTATGATTTTCCCATCCATCGACTTCGTTCATTCATGTAGAATGTCGGTCTACAACTTAATTTGCAAGTCGACTATCTCTTCCCTTTCCATAATTCATGAGCTACTGCAGTGGGGAATTCATCAAATCTTGGCAAAATTTCAAAATTAAACCAAGTATATTTAAAAGCTTTGTAGTGGCAAGCATTTTTTTCCTTTATTTTCTCTTTCATATTATACATATTCTTTAAATTCAAATAACTGAATACGTTCCTCAATCTCAACATTTGGTTGCATAGAAAATCGCTTTCAACTTGTTTTTGTTTATTTTTAAGCCTTCTATCTTTTATTTTCATGGTTTGCAAAGGAACAGCAACGCGATCTTTGAAATTCATCCAACTTCAGAAAGATGCTTTTTCTTTGATGTTGTTCAATTATTTAGGGAATAAAAAAGTATATCTTACCTATAAATAAGTAACCTGTCTTTTCGTAATCACAATATTAATTTTCTGTGCATGGTGAATTACTTCTTTATTCTCCAATTGCTTTGCTATTAAATCAGTTTTTAAGTACGTTTATAACATTGTTTGATTTAGAACATAGGAAGTGCTTCTATTACGCGATAGTTCATTCATTGGAAACCTTTCTAAGAAGCATTAAAATTAACTGTTCTTATGGGAAAATAAAAAAAAAAAAGTCCAAATTTTTTCAAGCATTGCAACAAATACAAAAATAGGTAAACTTTACATGAAAATAATTAGAAAACAGTGTTATAAATACAGTAAATAAATAAATATTACAATAAAATAAATAAATAAATAAATGTTACATTTTACTTACACTTCACCGAGTTTAGAATCTTGCAAGAAATTCTTATCCAATCTCAAATCACTACTGTGTTGAAGATTGGCCTTCATTTAGAAGATTAATGGTGTTAATAAATTTATCAGCACCGACTTACCACGGTATAAAATAGATTTATTTTCCTTCAGCGTACCTCTAAAATTGCTCATGTAGTCTAACATTTTGATAGAATGCGTGCGATCTCATATTTTTGACCGCTTCCTGCTTTCTGGTAGCTTTGAGTGATGTTGGCGCCATCTCTAAATTGAGAATTAACATAAAGGATGTTTTCATTTATTTATTAGCAGTTACTTAACAGATAATGAGATGTAAAAATAAATCTTCTTTTAAGCTCAAATATTCCACTCTTAGGATTTTTGACTGTTAAAGTAGATGGATAGGGTTATTACAGCAGGTTGTTAAAGATATTAATACCCTTTTTTTTTACTGCAGCATTGTTTATACAAACAATACCTTTTTCACTGGATTTAACTTTACTGCCTTTCTTTCAATATATATATTTGTTTTGCGTTCAGTATTTAAGAATCTTTTCATTTTTTTGGAATAAGAAAACTCCGTTCAGTTGACTGAACAGATAAGAATTTACAGGTATAGGATGTTTTCAAGCCTCATATTTATTGAATAAAAATTTATTTTAGTCAGTACTAGCCTCAGGCCCCCACATCAGATTCATGGCCCAGGTACCTGAAAATGCAATAACGGGCCCCCCCCCCCCCTCCCATATTACGATCAAAATCATACATTCTTAGCCAAAAATATCGCAAAAATGACGCACGATTTCATACTTCTACAGTTTAAACCTAGCACACGCAGTTATTACCATTATTTTTAGTGCAAACTTACTCAACACTCAATAATTAATTAATAAAAAAAAAGGAAAATGGAAAAAATGAATTCTGACAAACCGCTACCAATTTTGTCACGGAATGTACAGCAGTGATACAAAATCAGAAACTTAAATTCAATATTTCCTCGTAACGATTATCCTAAAAGTAGAATGAAATATGCTGGACCCATTACTGTAATGCCTGAACATACAAAGAAAATGTACACTAGTAATAGTAAAATTAAATCTTTAACTATCCAAATAAGTAGAAAATACAAACAAACCCAAATTAAATAAACTTTTCTATTACTGTTGACCATTCGAAAGTGTTTCTTGCACACTGATATCTTTACTTTATATTATAAAAATACATAAACTTATACATATATGTTTTCCCAATGGAAGCCTCATCACAAGGATTGTTTTGGCAAAAAAAAAAAATATCCATTTTTTAATAAACAAAATCGCAACGGAATAAATAAAAAAACAAGCAACGAATAAAACAAAACGAAAAAAAAATACAGCTTAACAGGAAGAACGAGACTAACCCTAGAAAACTAAATTACTTAGCGGAGACTTCCACTCGAGAACACATCTCCGTATTACTGGCCAGTTATCATGAAAAATTATTGGATAAATTACAGGAATTTCAAGCAGATCACAAATACTGGAAAATTATTATGATTTTCTCAACTGATTGAATTAGTATCCGCTTATACATATAATTTGGAATGATTTTTTTTAGAATAAACAAAAAAAAAGTCAATTTTCTTTTTGATCAATTTGACATACAGTAGTAATGTAGGCTATTTTCTGATCTAAGTTTATTTGTCATTTGAGATTGATTGATGATGTAGAAAACTCAGGTCCTTAGTTTTTTTTCGGATAGCACTTTTCTTAGCCTCACGATAAATTTAACGTAAGAAAGGGACTTTCAGAAGTTTTCGTGCACCAAGATTACTGTTCGGGGCCCCATATGCGTTTCTCTGGAATCGGAACGACTTCTTAAGCAGGTAAAGGAAGCACTAATTCTTTTCTTTTCCTTGATTTTTGCTGGTTCACACAACCGTTGACATGCCACCATATATCCAGGCGTGTATATTGGAAGATGATACGACTAACTTATATAAACGGCGAATGCTGCACTGAAATCAGCAATGACTAGTCTGCTACCGTCGCTTCGCTCGGATAGCCATGCATATGTGACGTAACAAAACGCTTTATTTATTTAGCAAATTACTATCGAGATAGAAGATGGCAGGGGAAAGCATTGCAGACCATTTAATTCAGGTGTATTGCGGATTAACACCACACATTTCATGGTGATTTCCCTACCCCAAAAAAATATAAAAAATAATAATATAAAAAATTATTTTTATAATTTTTACATTGTTTAGACTATGGAACCTACCGACATGCTAAATTTCAAGTTTGTGGCATGTTGGGAAATATGCTAAACATTTCGAACACACAACACACATCCACAAATTTCCATTTTGTATTATAGATTAATCAAATAATCCAATAAAATTTTATTACAAAAAATTAAACAAATGGGAATAAGAGGGAACATATATAAAATGATAGAAAATTATCTGAGAATTAGAAAATTTAGAATTAAAATTGAAAATAATGTAAGTAAACTATTTAACTCCAAAAGAGGAATTCCACAAGGCTCAAACTTAGGTCCTCTCTTATTTAATATTTATATAAACTCAATAAGCAAAAATATAAAAAATTCAGAGATTTTTCTATACGCTGATGACATAATATTAATAACAACAGACAAAAACCAACTTCAAGCCCAAGATAATATACAAAAAGATCTAAATAATATAAATAAATGGTCATTTAAAAATAAAATGAAAGTAAATGGAGAAAAAACAAAACTAATGATAATCAAAAACAAAAATAAGAAAATAAATAACAATGTAATTATTAATCTACATAAAATAGAATGTCCAAATATAGAACAGAATAACAATATCTTAACGAAAGATTGTAACTGCAAAAGAATAGAAATTGTCTCAACTTATAAATATTTAGGAATTAATATAGATAACAGATTCTGCTGGAATGAACAGTACGGTTATGTGATAAGGAAGCTGAGCTCATATGCTTTTCTCTTTTATCACATTAGGGATGCTATTCCGTTTAGACAAAAGCTCATTGTATACAAATCCCTTGTGGACTCAATCTTGAATTATGGGTTGGAATGTTGGATAAATATGAATAAACAACAAATAGAAAATATCAATAAGAAAACATTAAAAATATTTAATAATGTTTATAAAAATTATAAATATAAATAAAAACATGAACAATTAAGTATAAGAAAAAAAATATAAAATATTAAAAATAAATGAAAAATTTATATATAAAACAATAATTAAAAACTATTTTGAAGTGAAAAGAGAAATAAATTACCAACAAGGAGTATTAAAAACTAGATGTAATTGGAATAAAATATTTAAAATAGAAAGAATTAAAAATAATTATGGATATAGATTAGCTAATTATGTAAAATATAAAATATTTAAACAAATAGATCCTAATAAAAAAAACGATGTAACTTTTAAGCAAATAAAACAAAATATAATTTCAGATGTGGTAGATGGAAAAATTAAGTATTAATTAATAACTTTTTAAAAAATATATTAAAATGCTCAATTCCTATAACACAGGTATACCGCTTATAAGTATACCTAATAGGATTGATAAACATTAAAAAAAGAAAAAATCTGTGAAATGTTTAAGAAACAAATCTTTTTCTGAACTTCGTCTTAAATTTAATCGTTATGACGATGTTAAATTCCTTTTGTTTGAAATATTTTTCAATGCTGGCCCTGTTAAAAAGCAGTTTTTCTGAAGACTGTTGTCTTTAATGAAGCATACCTTTCAAAAGCGGCGACCTGTCTGATAATCGCGTCTGGATTCGAATCCTGGAGTATGCTTCGTCTGTTTCTGTGTGTAAACTATCTCCTACGATTGCACTTTGGGCAACGGTTCGTCCGCTAAATAGTGATAGAATTGTGGAGGCTAAAAACTATAATTATTAAGAGACCTGCAAGTCTTTAATACAAAGTTAAAAGACTTTTGTCTTATTTTATCTCGAAATTCTTCTCTTTTAATTCTACAAAGTTTTCCGCTATAAATGCAATCTCATTATAATCTGTAGACTGAAAATAAAAACCGTTCTAAGTGCCACAACAATCGATTTCCATTTTATTGCTAAAATATGGTCTATGTGTCTAGGCCAGTGCGGTAAAAACCCGGCTATATGATATTCAGTCTGCAGGTAGTTCAAACTTTAGCCAATTGTTAGACTTTCACTGTAGCTAGTATTAGTTTTCACAAATGTTTTTGCTGTTTTTCTAAGAACTTAGATTTTGGCACTTAGCACGGTTTTTATTTTCAGTCTACATCTTATCGTTCATTTGCTGCGACAACAATATAACTCAAAAATGATCAGTTTCAGGAAACGAATGGGTCTTTGGATTTGTTTTTATTGATAGAATAACATAACTGAGCTTCTAAAACTCGCGAGTTGTGTCACTTTTGTATCAATTCATTCCATTCACTTTCGAAACTTTCAAACTCATTTTCCGGAAAATTATGTTTTTTGAGTTATGTCGTTGTTGCAGCAAATGAATGATAAGATTATAATGAATTATAATTGCAATTATAGCAGAAAGCGCTTTGTAGAATTAAAAGAGAAATAGTCAAAGATAATATAAAAAGATAATATAAAATAACTTATATCAATTTGAAGATAACATTTTTACTCTTAAACATATAACGAATATAATGAAAAATTATTAAGACAATAATAATAATAATAATAATATATTTTTTTTTTGATCAAAATGTAATCCTACGAGGTACAAAAAGATCCGTCTGCAGGTTATATTGTGAATAAAATTAAGTTACATAAGGTAAATACATAAAATGACAAAAGTAAAAGTAATGCAAGCAAAGAACACATATAGATATAAGTATATTTACATAAATTAAGTTATCTCTTTTTAATTACATTGAATATTTTGAATTAAAAAAGAAAAGAAAAAAGTGTTTTTTTCTTTTTTTAAGTATAAACAGAATCATACAAACGAAAGAAGAAATTTAATGTATAGTGAGAAAACAAGTAAGCATAATCAAAACTATTATTATCATCATTATTTTATATTAAATCTTCCATTTATTTCTTTATTTATAATTTTTTTCATTATTTCCTTTTTGAGTTCTGATATTTTAGTTATTTTTAAAATTAAAGGATTTATTTGATTGTAAATTTTTTGTAATATTAATAATTACTTAAAAAACCTTCACGACCATTTGCATTAAAATTAATGATGATACAGAAATCGAAATTAATCAAACTTATTAATGTAATATTGATTAGAAATATTGGAGATCCTGGAAATGATCAATTCAATTGCTTTATTTCAAATTGATTATTTGAAACAAATTAAAAGGGATGTTTTTTTTTCTTTTTTAGGTTCGCAGCTATTTATTTTAATTAGTACTTAGAAAGTACTAATTAGTACTTTTTTAATATATCAGCGACACAGTCATATTAGTCTAATAGATTTCGTTGGCCAGTTCTCTTTGCTAAATTTAGTCAGTTTGATTTCATGAATACTGTAAAAAAAATAATGAATAAGAAATAAACACTAAAAAAGAAAATACATATAAACAGCAATTGTATTATTTTTCCACCAGTTGTACTGTGATTATAAAGAAAATTAATGATAAATTTTATAAAAAAAGGTATTTTTAAAAAAAAAAAAAAAATCTAATCCTTGTCTGAGTTTGTTAAATTATTATATGTTTGATCTTTTTCATTTTTCTCCGATACTATTAAGAGTTCGAACAAAAATAAATAAAAATAAATGTAAAAATGCAAATTGTGGAATAACAAAAGTTTAGCTTAGTAAACTTATGTTCGTTTAATGAATTAATGATGTTGTTTTCATTTCTGTATTTGCCTTGAGTTCTCCTGGAATCCTTGAACAAAGGGTCTTAAAGATTGTCTGTCTAAAATATTATCTCATGACGAAAAGGTTTGAAAACTAGGACTCCCTGTTTGGAATTTACATATTGACTGAAGATAATCAGGGGAAAAAAAGGAAACCATTAAAATATAGGTAGTTTAAATAAAATGGACACACTATCTGCAGATAGTAGCTACAATAAATATTTATTCTGACAAGTGTACAAAGAGATACAGTAATTCATTCACGGTGCACGGTTTCAGTTAGCTATAAAGTTATCAGCAGTCGATAGATGGATATATTTCTGTTGAATCAATATGGTTTGTTTGAGATATCAATGCAGTTCAGGTTTTGAATTCATTGAGAAACTTCGCGGTACTATATTTCTTTCATTTTGTTTGCAGATGATATAAATATGCTTTTTTTTGAGCCGTCAAAACAACCTGAATTAAAAAGAACACTTCTTGTAGCCGTGTAACCATTTGTCTCTTAAATTATTAATATCAACCAAATTCATGAAGTTATTAAATTCGATTTGACTGATTACAGTTGAGAGAATTTTCTCAGGTCCGCATGTGGTTAACTGTGATTGATCGCGGCTCTTCATTCACAGAACAGAGTGAATTTGATAGATACCAACAACATCCTTGTCATACCCATCACAAATGCATTTTGTTTCATCGTTATTTTATTGCTCTTTTGGAAAATGCAAAGCATTGATTCTTCTAATATACGAGGAAGGGCTGGGACATGTTGACACAGAAGTTTTAGATTACACTACAACTCAGACAACTAAATAAATAAAGTTTTATTTACTTTTCTTAATATTTTGATATATATTTTTAGCTAATCCATTAATTTTCGCTTGTTTTTTGCTGTGATTAAAAAAAAAATGATTTGGACACATTAAAATCTTTAAATCTCTGATTAAAGTAAAAATAGGATTAACAAAAGTTAATAATACGAATTTATTATAATATTCAGAAATATGTACAGTTGTATTCAGCAGATATTATAGTTTGAAAATAAATTTAGGCTTTTCAAACATTTTCATGACTTTAAAAAAAAATAAGAAAGAACTTTTAAGAATAATAATTAAGAAAAGTAAGCGTAAGTTCTTGTTCTATATATCGTGATAATAAAGCAGTATTGAAATAGAATCTGTCAGACTCTAGATTTTCTATGAAAGCATCTTAGTCTTATTCTCCAAAATTTTTACTTGATTCCAGATGTAGAAAGAAAAACATATTTTTCAAAAACACCCAAATCTCTTAGCACAAAATACCTATTTTATTTGGCAGCATAATTAAAATGCAACGCAGAAAGTTTAAGATGATTTAAAAGTTTTTAAATGAAAGTATTCCTTCTTCGCATTAGCTTATGATTTCTGAAGTTATTATGGGTTACAGCAGCCAACAGGCAGCCTAGAAGAACAGTGCAGGTTACATGAGACAGATTTCCCTTCCTTGTATTCTAATCAGAGAATGTACGTTCTTAATTTTCTATAAATTTAAGACTAATATTTGTTCAAATCAATCTTAAAAGTTGATCGAATTAAAAAAAAGGTAAATGGAAATACAGTAAACTCCCGATTATCCGCGGGCGGTTTATCAGCTTTGCGGATTATCCGCGGACCTCTCCTGTTTCCATTTTTTTTTTTACTGTACAATAAATTACGGAATTAAAAAGAAAAAAATTAAATGATAGAATAAGGTAAACAATAAAAGAGGCTAACTAAGTGAAGACATTTATAGACAAACAATTTAAAAACGACCTTGTGGGCGGAGCTTAGGCAGCAGGTTACACTAAATAAATAATTTAAAATAAAATAATTGTTTATAATGTATGTACTGTAACTGTATATATTGCCATTTTAATATAAATAAAACATGTTAAAAGCATTTTTGTGTTGATTTTCGTTCTATTTCCGATTATCCGCGGAATTCGCTTATCCGCAGTTGCCGCGCCACCCAATTCCGCGGATAATCGGGAGTTTACTGTATCTTGGTAAATAAATCCATTTTTAGTCTTTAAATTCAAGAGCACGGAACATGGATGTGTTCTTCATTCCTTCAGTGTTATCATTTAACTTTAACTTCAAGTTATGTTTTTAAAATCGATGAAATCTCTCAAGATTTTTAATTTTTTTTTTCAGTAAATAATTGAAGGGCTTAGTGGAAGAAGGGGAAATCCCTCATAAATATGTTTCTCAGATATTTAGTGTTTTGTTAGATTTCTTATATCTCGACACATAAAATATGAAATATTAAAACAATTAAGATATTAAATTGGTGAAATATTAAAGTAAGTTTCTGCATGTGTTGAGCATATTTTGTTTCATTGCTAGATATTAATCTTATGAAATGTAACATTGTACAACAGAAGAAAAACAGTAACTTTGAAACACATGATGACTCCTAAACAACATCATGTTATTCTGTCTTCTGTTACATACCTACTTCCTGCTGTTATTCTTCCATTCCTCGGGATTTCTTTTCTTCTTTTTGCCTTTATTTATCCGAATGTCGTCATTTTCACCCATTGTAGGCACTACATTTACTTCAACGTCAGGCACATTCATTGAAAAAGTTACAAAAGAAACCTATTCTTCTATTGGCCAGTTGGGAATACAGTGGCCAATCAGAATCGAGGTTTTTAAAGAAATGTGGGATAGCCTCCTTATTCCACTAAATATTTATAAATCTCTTAAAAGACCTTTTATATTTTCATCTTAAATTTAAAAAGATAAAATAATGCAAAGCTAACTACATTTTGTACAAGATGAGAGATACCCTTTTTTCACTAAGCCCTTCAATTATGGAAGAAATGGAAATTACCTCCTAGTGTCTCTTACAGTTTTTTACCAGTCACTATTCCTGATAATAATTTCTGAAGCTTTAGATGATTTTACATCCTATTTCTAAAAAAATATCAATTTCGAATCAGTTACAATTTCAGGTCTTTCCCTCAAGCTTGTATTAGAGGGAAAGATCTGAGTCACTACATAAGTAAAACATCTAAATATGTTGTTCAATGGGAACTTTTTTTTGGAACTGGGAGATGCCGAGTCTTTTAAAATCTCTTCGGAGGCTTTAAGAGTGATGGACAATTCAATAAAATTACAAACGGTTCTGTAAAGAATATTCACAACTATTTCAGGAGATGAAATCACGATGAAGAGATAACTTAAGGATTAAAGGTAGTTGGGTCCATAGTCCGCTGGTTTAACTGATTAACGACAGTTGTTGTAATTTGAATCTATTGCCTTCTCTGATGTCCAACGAAATATGCTGATTCACGAATTGGAATTGAGCAATAACAGCTCTGTGCTAGGAAAGGGCCTTGATTGCACGGTTCTTTTGAAGTTCAAGTTGTCAATAAGTGTTTGTCAGGTGAGATGACATAGGATTTCGCTTCTGGTGACACTTGACGGAGGCATTGATCAGTATTTCAAATGGCATCAGCCAAACTGACGCATTCAGAAAAGAGGATTTTGCCATCAACGTCAAAATTCTGCTTGGAACAGTTTCCTCTTTTTATTTTTTTTTAAGTTCGTTATATAATATTTTAGGAAACTTTTTCGTTTATTCTTTCTTTTTTTTATAACTGTATATCAGTTTAAATTCACTCCAGTTTAGCAGAAGAACATTTAGATTAAAATAATATTTTATTCAAAAACACAACACAACACTGACAGTGAACATAAATGTGTGTTTGAAAGTTTCAGGTGTTTGAAAGGCAGATTGCTTATATAACAATTGATTAGAAGCTTCCACATTCTTCTTTTGAGGACTGCGAAAGCGCCAAGGTGGTTCTCTTTCGTTATTTGATCATCTTCATTTACGTTTCGAGGACTCTTCATGTTCACTCACAACATCATAGCAATAAGCAAACAAAGGTAAAAAGGTTTTTTTATCCTATCAAAGCGTATTTGAATGATGATATGAAATTATGAAGGATCATCCTAAATTTCCAATTTAATGATATTGCAATTTAAATAGAAAAGTAAGTAAAAGAAAAAAAACTTTTTTCATCGGAAAAGAAATTTGTAAGGTTTGTAGTTGTTTTATGCTCACAGGAAATTGGAATTTTATCGCCTACATATTGGACACGGTGACATGATTATGATGAATAAATGTAGCGAACAAAATACAAGATAGTGTTCGAGTAACAATGATAATTTAATAGATGCATTGATTATTCGTTCCCAGTTGACCTATTCAATTATCTTTGTGTCAATACGATACAGAATCAATATTCGATTTCCGATGTTTTTGAATGTCAGTATTGTTCCGTTATAAATGATTTGGACTTCATTATATTCTATTTGTTCGCTTTGTTAATATTTCAATAGCGTCATTAAATTTATCTTTCTGTTGTTTAATTACATGTGATAAATAATTTTGGCAGTCCTTTGAATGCTAAGAAACATTAAAAACTGGCATTAACTTACTTTCTTAGTATAACTAATTAAAATTGACCGAAATTATAAACAATAAACATAGTTGAAAGGACTGATGGAATCGGAAATATTTGTTGACGTATTGCTCATTCCTTAGATCATAAGTTTTGAAAACTTTCACTCAGTTTAATTTCTCTTCCCACAGTTCTGACCATTAGATAGTTTATTATGAATATAAGGCCAAGTAAATGTGGCTTTTTAACATTTTTTTTTTATTTATTAATTTAATACAATGTTTACTTTTCCAGTGATATCAGGTTATTGTAATTTACTATTTTAGGGCGTAATTTAAACTAACTATAATTATCACTAGATAATATAAATAGAATTAACGTAAGAAGTTTTTAAATGTATTTAAAATGTAAAGAATCTAATTAAAAAGCACTTTTAATTATTATTGCAAAATTATTAATATCCTACGTACATTTTAAAATTAGTAATAATAATGAGAGTAACAATACAGTTTGTAAAATCTGGAGCAGTATTTTGGGATGACCTATATCATCACCGCAGTATAGTTCCAAATTACAAAAATAAAATACTACGAAATATATTTCGGTAAACCTAGTTATTTTGAACAAGGTAGGAGCAGCAATCCCAGTAGCGATCGCATAATGCCCCACAGCTTCTATACAGAGCGAATGTTAAAATCTCGGAAACTTTACAACTTCAAAACCCCACAGAAAAAATAGAAGTTCTCCATAGATTTAGGAGCTCCCATTATCATAAAAATAGACCAATCACTATACGATTTATTTAAAGAAGAGAAAAGGAAAATTGGCTTATATAACTAATTCAGATAATAATTCTACTTGAAGTCAATTAAAAAAAATAAGAAATACATTTTTATAATATATCACATTTTAATAAAACTTGTAAATTAAGATCAATTCTAGATGAGACCTGTAACTTGAGAATCACACAAGCTAGAAACGAGTTCTCAATGGCTACGACCTAGTCTTGGCAAGACCTTTTTAACGATCATGTCTTTAGCATATGTCGTTCCTGAGATATGAATTTCTTACGACGGACGGACAGACAGAGCGGGGATATAAGGCTTCTCCTGCTATGAGCTACTCTCTGTGTAGAAGCCTAAAATTATAAATACATAATAATTAATTGATTTTTTTTTTAATTTTGATTTTTGCTATTTCACAGTAGTATAATAATTTGTTTATTATTTAAATTATTAAAACCTTAATATATTGTCTATTAGATATTGGTAATTTTTTTTTTGTTAAAGCAAAGTCAATGCGAGGAAGACAAATTCAGTTGCCAATAAACCGTGTCGATGATGAAAGATGAATTTAACGCATGCACACTTAGAACAAGAAAAGTTTTATTGAAGAGCATAATTTTCTTTCATACGGAGTTGGACGTTCAAGTTTGCTATACGTTGCAAAAGCAGTTCGAAAACGATTTCAAAAACTACCACCCACAAACATGGTTATGTTAGCTCTCAATAAAACATTTCGTTGGACGGGCAGCGTTCTGACAAAGCGCAGTGTCCAGTTACAATGACAATAAATGAGAATCGAGGAAGGAGTGAGCGTTGCAAGTAGGTACTCCTTGCATATCGAACGGATAGCATATCGAACACGTGTTGTGGCTCAGAAAACGTTGAAATTGACTTCCATGCATCGCAAGCTTCCTCTACATGTCACATAAACTGTCACATAAACCTTTTTTCTACACAGATATTTCAGCATCGTTTGTTTTGATGCATACTGTACTATTATATCTGATACAGAGTTATATCTAATACATTAGTAAACTGTTATCATAGTTTAATGTTGTCCAGACTTCAGGTGCTTTCCCTGAGTCCTCAGATTTAAGGGGTTGAGGATATTATAATGAAACGTTCCGATGCTGTCACCAAGGTCAACGATCAGTCAAACTTCTGATTTCGTCATGTAAATTATCAATAATATTTTACTTTTTTTTTATGCGAAGTGTTTCAAGGATGTCTTATGATTACTTTCTCTGAAATGAAATATCAGTATGACAAAAGAATTCTTGGCCAAAGTTGGCAATAATTCCTTTCTTGCGATTGTGTTCCCTTCCTGAATATAAACAAAATGAAATAGCATCGTATGTATTAAATGACAGGAGTAGCAAGTAGGTTTTCACGAAAGAACATTCAATTCTTTGTGGACAAGGTACACAAAATGCAAAATACAGAATGCAGGATTTTAGCAGTATTATTTCTTCTATTTAAATAAAGTGTTAATTGATTAGGAAGATCTTAAAAAATATTGGTTAAAACAGAATTCAATCGAAAGTAATGAGAAAAATTATATAAATTGATTTTAGTGATAAAACATGAAGTCAATTTCAGAAATATTTTTTTCTTAATCTTTTTGGACAGAGAGTGTCTGAATATTTATTGGCTGGCTTGAAATATTTCTCGACCCCTGGAGATCGCGATCAACAAGGTCAGTGCATTAATAACGGCCTAACCTTCCGACGCCAGTTCCTCTGGACCTTTCCCTGGTGGACATGTGCGGTTGATTGTGCTGCTAATGCCGTTTCATTACATCTGCGACCGATTACCACTCGCCGAACAAATAAATTCCCGCTAATGTTCTTCGATGGCTGCTTTAACATTATTGCTCACTGAATATTTGATAAGCCTTTGAGGTCTGTAACCATATGCAGGCTCGATTTTAAAACATCACTATTTCATATGATTGTGCCTACCATTATACACTCATTTAATTACTTCTGGCTTACATCTAAAGCGGTGTGTTAAAAAAAAAGAAGATATGATTTTAATAGTATTTTAGTATAAAAATCACTTATAATTTCATATATCGCTGTGAAACCACAATATTTACTTTTTTAATTATAGCGGTACAATATTCAGTTTGAACAAAGACACTCGAAATTTAATGTAGGGAGAAAGAGATTGTATTTTTGAATAATGATTTTACTCCTTGATGTAATACTCTAGGTTAATAGACATATATATCAAATATTATTTATACTTTATTTGTTAACCTGTAAATTTAACATAAGCGTCGTATGACCTAAAACACCTTCAAAGGTCAATTTCAATCCAATACAGGATTTCTCATTATTATATGATTAATTAATTTAAATATATTTCAAAGTTAAGAATAAAACGAACCTCTAAGCAAAGAATTGATCAATAAAAATAGTTCGGTCATTTCCAATGGTTTGTTTGGATGTTGTGTGAATAATTAAAATAACCAATTTACTAACTTGTATAAATTTGATTAGCTTAAAACCCTTTAATGATGGTCGGCCGCACATTCGAGCGGGGAGGGGGGGTTAAGCCCACCCTGGAGTTTTCAATTTTTTTTTTTTTTGCAAGAGGACTAAGAGATACAAAAATGGTAAATATTAATTTAGTTCATGTAAATTTATTTTTATAATTTCACAATATAAACTACAATTTTTACACTATCAATATAGTTTGCGCCCTCCCAGAAAAAAATTCTATGGGCGCCGTATAACCAGTATTTATAACTGCATATATATATATATTTAGGGTGTTTCCGAACTTCCTAACTTTACATGGGTCCAACAGAAGAAGTCAATCATATTAAGATCCGGCGATCGTAGTGGCCATGGGACTCTTGCGCATGGCCAACAGTCACAACACTAAAACGACTGTAGCGCCGTATCTGTGCAAGATCGGACATACATTACTTAATGAAAACTGTATTTTCGTACCCTCTATCTACCGTATTCTTCTGTAATATAATAATAAGATCCGAAACACGCTGTATATTATTACTTAAAAGTCTGTGAAATTAGCGTGCTTAACAATAACACTGTGAAACCTGCAAATGTCAAGTGGCCATGTTCTTAATAGACTTTTTTTCTACCATTAATAACATTGCTATAATTTTAATTCAATAATTGTTTTAAGTGTAGTGATCAGCCATCTTGTGTGATCTGTAAATATCTTTATTGGAATGTGATAAGATACCTTTTCAGTAAAATTGTAACAAAATTACTCTTTCTAATTTTAATTTTCAATATCGTAAATCAGCTACTGTTTTTAGTAGGAAATTAATTAAATAATTTTTTTTTCTTTTAATTAATTTTCTAGTTCTTAAATTTCCTAGAAATCGTTTTCTGAACAAATTACAACAGTTTTTTTTTCTATATTGAACATTTACTTCAAAGAAAGAATCTTATAAGATTGCATGAGAGATCACTCAGGAGATTTCAGTATATTTTGAATTTGTTGTTTTTGCAGTTTTGTCTCAATTCTTCATAAACAAAATATCACCGGTGTTGGTCTAGAACTTTTGGTCAGTGTAGAGCAGCGGTTCCCAACCTTCATCAAGTTGAGGTTTCCTTAACACACTTGCTATGCGGCCCTTCCCCCAAATAAAAATTCGAGAAATAAAATTTAAACACAAGCATGTTTTACGTAATTAAGTATATTTTACAACAGGTTTAAAAATATTAACGGAATATTGTAAACTACAAATAGAAAAAAAGTACAATTATTATTAAAATTTGAAAGTTATTAAGTTCTTCATTATTCACTGATTTTAGTTCATTTATCGTGAAAACACGTGACTTGAAATAGAGTCCAAACAGCCTGTGATGTGTTTACTACAGAGCATACTTCCCTTTCTATAGACTTAGTCCACGGTATAGCGTAGGAGCGAAGGGGAAGCTAACATGAGGACAACCCTACCTCCGCTCTGCCGGACTCGTGATATAGATTAATTTGCTGCTTTCTTCAACTAAATTAAGCCTGGACGTAGAATTATACCGTTGTAAAAGCATTCTAGAAGTAAAACGTATAAAAACGCAATCGGCTTCGCAGAAACGATGGTGTATTGAAGATCACCATTTAATCAGTTGCAAAATTGAAGATGTGAAAAGCTTAACAGTTGTCATGAAAACTAATATATTACTTTTAATGGAGTGCACAAACATGGAATTTAAATCTCATAATTATAAATGGAGCATCGATCTCCTAAATTTCGAGAAAATGTTAACTAAATTAATTAGCCCTTATGGTAATATTGATAGGGACGCTTTATTTTACGACCTTTGCTCATAATAAGTATTTGTTTATTTAAAAAAAACATAGTCGTACAATATAACGAATGATATTGAAAAAGTCAGAAAATAAATTGAACATAACATTTTAAATAATAGATTTAATATTTATTATTTAAAATCAAATAATTTTCAAAGCATGATGGAGAAAAAAAAAAAAAAAAAAAGATTTATAGCTTCGTTCAATTACTTTCAACAAATGGAAAGGAGAAAAAAATGACAGCTCTCACCTCAGATTTCCTTCAAGGACCCTCATTAGCCGAACACTTCAAATAAAAGTTAATTACTGAACCTGAACTGGCCCACTGTGATCGCCATTTTGTAAGCACTGTTCTATAAGTCTCGATATATTCCGATGAGTTGTCGTTTAGGACGTGTTTCTTTTTTTTCCGATAGGAGGACATCTTCCGCTATCGCAAAATAAAGAAAATAAACATATAATGAAACAATGTTTGCTTTTTTTATTATTATTTTAATGTTGTCCGAAACAAAAAATCATTTTAGAAGATTTTTTAAGCCTTTGCCTGTGTTTTGTATAATAGCATTAAAGCCAATGTTTTTTTTATAGTGATGGTATGGTGTAATAAAAAAGGAATCATTTTGTCTGATGTGAACTTAATTATACTTTCTATTTTTGTGTACTTCTATTTTTGACTAAAATTTAATATACGGTGTGTTTCAGATTGGATATTGAAATAGCTGATATTGACGTCATTTGTGAAATAGCTGTAGATTCTGTGTGGATATTAATTTATTTATATGTATTAATGAGAGTTAGTAGATGCTTTGTTTACATGATTTCCCATTCAAAGCACGTTGTAGTGTATTACCGTAAAAGTAAATTTGTTCTCTATTTTCTATATTATTCTTTGCACAGTATAAAGCAGTGACGTTCAGACTCAGTCTACACGAATTGTTGCCACTGAACTCAGCTAAATCCCATGCCTTTCAGTGGAAAGCGAAAGATGCCGTCTGCACGAGCGTTTTTAACGCCTACGAAGGCGTTTGCAGTGCTAGGTCTGTCTATATGGGCAATGTTAGCAAAGCTCAGTCCTCTTAAAGGTCCCTCAGACATTCTTAAAGGGATAACATTAAGGAAAGGACATCGTCGAGGACAGGACGTTGTTAACGCTAACCAACTCCCCTTGTAGACCGCCCTAAGCGTTGCCAACGCAGATCAATCGGCGTTGAAAATGCTCGTGTAGACAGCACCTTTCACTTTCCATTGAAAGGCAAGGAATTTCTCTTGATGGACAATTTATATAGAATTTATGAACAATTAATGGACAATTTGGATACAATGGACAATTTATGATTCCTCGTAAGTTACATGTTATACTATTGTGAGCTACGTATGGGTTGCGCTTTTAAATTGCCTTCAATTAACATTAGCATACTAAATAATAATAATAATAATAAAGCATATTAGAGTCACCCTCACATAAGCTGTACTGGGACCGTCCCATTCACACAGCAAAACCATACATCACAACAGACCAGACATCACACTTGTTGATAAGGTCAACAAACAGACCTATCTCATTGATATTGCAGTGCCTATCAGCAAGAACATGCAGAAATGTCTCGCAGACAAGATCAGTAAATACATGGACCCAGCACTTGAGCTCCAGAAGCAGTGGAGGCAGGACCGAGTACGTGTTGTATCCATCGTCCTGTCCGCCACTGGTCTGGTGCCTCACACATTGCACCACAGCCTCAGCACACTAGGACTTCATAAAAACACGTATGCACAACTTCAGAAGGCTGTGATACTCAACACAACACGCATAGGTAGGAAATTTATGGACACAAGCACACATCCCTAATTTTTTTTTTGCACACCTTTATTTACACTTGGCAATATGTGCTTTGGTCCTTAACCCGCCATATTCTCTTTGCTGGGGAAATCCATGGTTTGAATCTTTTATAATATATTAATAATAATAATAATAATAAGAGACATCCTCACATAAGCTGTACTGGGATCGTCCCATTCACACAGACAAAACCATACATCACAATAGACCTGACATCACACTTATTGATAAGGTCAAGAAACAGACCTATCTCATTGATATTGCAGTGCCTATCAGCAATAACATGCAGAAAACTCAAGCAGACAAGGTCAGTAAATACACCGATCTAACACATGAGCTCCAGAAGCAGTGGAGGCAGGACCGAGTACGTGTTGTACCCATCGTCCTGTCCGCCACTGGTCTGGTGCCTCACACATTGCACCACAGTCTCAGCACACTAGGACTTCACAAAAACACTTATGCACAACTTCAGAAGGCTGTGATACTCAACACAACACGCATAGTTAGGAAATATATGGACACAACCACACATCCCTAATCATTCTTGCACACGTCCTTACACTTGGCAGTATGTGCTTTGGTCCTTGACCCGCCATATTGTTTTTGCTGGGGAAACCCAAGGTTTGAAACATACAAACATAATAATAATAATAGTAAGTCACTCAGAATTGATGCTCACGCCATGTACAATATAAGATGAGACCAGCGCTTTGAGTATCGTCGATATAAAGCTTTTCTTTTTTCTTTTACAGTAAATTCGTAATTGATTTTATTTAAATAGTATCATTTGTAATATTTTTTTCATCAACTTTTTTACTTTTTTTTTACTTTTTCACTTTTTTTTTAGCAATTTTAACACAAGTAAAAACAAGATGCTATTAAATGCGAATCCGAAATTAAATTTCAGAAAAAAATTTGAAAGGAAATAAAATAGTTTCTAAAAATATTTGGAATAAAGCTTAATTTTCTTAAACAGAATTAAGACAGAAAGTCCGATTCGGAATAGAAACCTTTAAGTTTAGTTTCTACTTCAATATTGAATTGGTTATGAGAAATATGTCTCCATGTAAAAGAATCCGTATCTGGTGTTGCGATCGATGAACGATCATCAGGATGTCTCCGCGTCGATTGCAAACTTTTTTCTTTTTTTTCCGCGCTCTTGCAATTTTAAATCAGCTACGGCTTGGGTAATGGCTGTGGGATGGATTTTGCTTGGAAAATCACAGCGCCATCTTCCACTTCCAAATCTAATTAGAGACGGAGACGAAGTGGCCCTTCAAACTTCGAGAAAATGATTCGGATTTTTAATGAAAGTGCGACGAAGGAAACGGCTCCATACAAATCAAGTGATTGGCGGTTCATTTGGATTTTGCATCATTTGTTTTCCAGTTGTTTTACTTTCATTTACTAATTTCTCATTTGGTTTCTCCACTGATAAAGGAAATTTCAGGGAAATTGAGAAAAATGTATTTAAGAAGTTTCAAAAGTCTTATGTTGTTTAATATCATTAATTTTATCATGCACTAAATCAAGTGGAAATTTGAAGCCGAAAGAATAAGATTAAACTTTTCAATGCAATACTCGAATGATCAACAGTCATCATCGTTTTCTATATCATCATTATCAACTATTTTCAGTTCACTACTGGATTAAGATCTCTTTGAGATTTTGTTTATTTTGTTCGATCGAAAGCTTTCCTTTGCTCTTCTTCCTCCAGTCCATTTTTTCTGAACACATCTTGAAGTTATTTTAAAGATCCAGACAAAGTTTCTATCTCGCCAATGATGTTAATTGAATCAAAAGCCTTTTCATCATCAATAAATAAATCCAATACAGAGTGGCCTTTCGTATTCTCTCAATAAATTAGTACATGTATATTATTCGTTGTGCTCTATCCAGTTCGAAATCCTTGCTAGAGTCCACAGTTTTCCTGAAAGCGATTTATAATAATTTTGACAAATTTTTTTATATAAAATATACAAAAAAATGGATAAATTCCAATATTTCCTTTCTTCAATTTTGAATGGTAATAAATAGGAACCACTGTATTTTTCTAATTGTCTGTTGCATCCATATTTTTTTTAAATTTAGTGAAAAGATTTGCAAAAATTCCTTACAACTTCTTTTAGAATATCTGCTGTGGTTCTGTCATCTCTGATGCTTTTCCTTTCAACATGCATTTGATGACGTAATTGATTTCTTTTTTTTTTTTTAGTACTGGTGTTAGTTCAGTAGCCACTGCATGTACCTCGCTATTTGCACAGAAATTGCTTATCCCTCATAATTTCGCTAATATTTCAACATAGTAGTGATGCCACTTTCATTATGTCAGTGTCATAAATGCATAAATGCATTTTATATAATTACTTTTTAATGTTTTAGTATTATCCTTAAAATCTAGAGCATTTCATTTGTCAGGAATGCATAATGATAAAAATACAGTAAAACCTCGTTAAGTCGTCACCCGGATAAGTCGTCACTCCGTTTAAGTCGTCGTTTTCCTTTGGTCCCGACAAGGTCTCATAGACAATAATGTAAAATAACCCTCTTTTACTCGTCACCAAATTTAATTCTACTCCGGATAACTCGTCACTCTCAAAAATGGCGAAAAGCATCTTTATTCTCAATTTTGCCTGCTATCTTTTCAGCCCCGCCCCTTCACTCTAAGAAAGCCTAGCCTTTACGGGGAATTTTCACGTGGGAAATTCACTTGGGAAATTACACACTTCTCGCTGCGACTCTTGTCCAGTGTATACGTTTTTCTTGACCGCTACTGACTTGTGAGTGTGATTTCATTTCATAGCGAGTAAGCTCCGCTATAACGGCTATTTTTTATTTTGCAATTTCGTGGTTCGATTACATTTGTAACATGTCAGGGAAACGAAAACTTACCTCGTTATGTTTTAAAGAAAAAAAAGACTTAATTGCACTTTTTGAAAAATCAAATGTTTCGAAAATAGCTTTTGCCAAAGAACACCATATTCTCAGGACTACATTAAACGATATTCTTTCATCGAAACAAGTAATTGAAGAAGCTGACTGCAAAGACAAAAGAAAGAGAATGAGGAAATCGAAGTTTGACGAGATTGAGGAGATTTTAGTTCGATGGCTAAACCATGCCATATCGCAGAATGTGCCGATTTCTGCCGTGATTCTCAAAGAAAAAGCCATGGAAATTGCTACGGAGTTGAACATTGAAGATTTTGGCGGCAGCAATGGTTGACTGGAGCGTTTCAAAGACAGACATTGCCTTTCTTTTAAAACGATTGTAATGTGGTAACTATAAAAAGTGTTTTTTTGTTTTTTTTTTACTTTCCATTCATTTGCATATATTGATTTCTGAAAATCTTGTTTTTCTCACCGAATCCTACATCAATTCATGAAAATACTGTATTTCAGGGGGTTTTTTTGTTTGTTTTTTTTTCCAAAAATTCCCACTCCGCCTAAGTCGTCACTCCGCTTAGGTCGTCAAAAATGTTTGGTCCCTTGAGTGACGACTTAACGAGGTTTTACTGTATATGCATACCCAGGAAAATAAATAACTGAAAAAATATTACAGATTTTTTTGCATATCAATTATCACAACAGTAAGACCTAAAGAACAAAACAAAAACAAATCTAAATTATTCATAAATGTATACTTAAAAATCTGTTTGAAATATATGAATAATTTCAGGATCAACATTGAGACCTTTTTCTTTTGGAATATTTAATATTTTATAATGATCTCGATAATAATGTATTTTGTTCATTTTTAGCAAATGACATTTTTAATTACTGTAAAAAATCAACAGGTTTTTATTTAGATGCCGGTATTAGTTTAATATTTTTGTGGAACATATAAAACAATCTCTATTTTTTATTCTATTATTATGTTTAACTAATATTTCTAAGTTCAAGGAATTTTAGTATGGACTCAGAATGTTATACTCGTTATGCTCCTTTTTTATTTTTTTAAAAAAAGCGCATTTTTAAAAGGAATTTTGCAGTATTACTGAACTGAAGGATCCTTATCTTAAAAGCTGTAGGACATAACTTTAAAACCCATTATTAGCCCAATCAAATTAGACTTTTGGTTTCCATTAATTCGTAAAAAGCTGGAAATGATTTTATTTCACTTTGGGCATCCCAAATAAAAGTAATATGAATTTGCGACGGTTTCTGAGGTGAGCTAAATTTTTGGGAGCCAAAAAAACCGCGAAAATTTGGCACTTTTTTCAGTTTTTGCCTTATAACATCTAATGGGTGAATCATACAGACAATGTTACTCTTATCAAAATTAAAGAGCATCAAAGTCTGCGTCGAATCACCTTCTGAAACATTAAATTTGGTTCAGTGGTTTGGTCATAATCAGTAGTCAAAGATGAGCAAATTTTGCCGTTTCGGCTGAAACATGTGTTACGCTCACTTTCAAACGCCTGTGATCCGAAAACGGCTAATCCAAATAAAAAATGTAAGATAAGAAAGTTGTAGAACATCAAATTCGGCGTTCAGGGAGCACCTAATTTTAAAATTTGCCCATTCCTTTGCAAGATACACGCAAAAACCCAAAAATAGGCGTAGTGCTCATTTTCCGCAATTCGTTCAGGGAATCGAATGTCTATGTAATTCGAACGTTCAATGTGGTTCTCTACGTTTTAGAGAAACCTCCCTCCGAGATCATACCCTTTGCACCTTCTGAGTGTGTCATCGTTGGAGTTTGGCTGGCGGATGAGTCCTGAAAAGGACGACCCAGTCTCTTCCTGGTGACGAATTACCGCTCTTAGCGTTGTGTCTTTGTTTGTTATACATTTCTTTAAAGTTTCCGGCACGTTAAATCTCTTTCACATTTTAAACGCACGGCTGAGTTATGTTGTAAATACCGTTATTAAATTCTTGTTGTGCCTAGCGGATTCGGGAAAAGGAAAATTTGTAGTTTTGAAGTTTGTTAATTGTTGTTTAGGATTTCTTCAAGTGGCAGTTTTCAGAGCTCACGAATATTGTGCCTTCCTTTCATCAGAGCTCCTCCCTCAGACTACGATACAGTGTACACTGCACTCAGAACAGCTGCCAAAAAATGTGTAGAACAACGCCAAAAGAGCTGTTTTGTAACGTTTAATCAGCCACTATATATAAAAGCTAGAAAAATTGTTGCATCCTCTGGATCAAATAGTGATGTGGGCTCTGTGATAGTTCGACTTGGGGGCTTCCATTTATTAATGTCTTATATGGGTGCAATTGGATATATATAATGGATGGCAGTGGATTACAAGATTTGTTCAATGTCTCGTATGCACTAGCATCCACAAAGACCATGATGTCAGGGCATTACTATTCAAGAGCTGTTAGAGGCCATATTTTGGCTCAGCTTGCTCTGGCTAAGAAAATTTTTTCCACAATGGATGTGACAGATGAGGAGAATGAGGCACGTTTGACTATTCTCGACAAGTTTGGAACCGACAGTTTTCGTGTAAATATACCCATCATGGATGGACTCATGCTCAAATTCAGGACAAGACTAATGGAGTTACAGCAAAATGGTCCAACAGCGAAACTCTGGGTTCAATATTTTCGGATGGTTTCAATTCTGAAGCAATTCATTGAAGCCGAGAGAAGTGGTGATTAGGAATTGCATCTTCAAAGCATAAAGAACATGTTATCATATTTCCACGCTAGTGGCCATTTCAATTACGCCAAAGCTAGCCACTTGTATTTACAAGACATGATGGCACTTGATAAGAAACTTACTCTTACAGAATACGAGCAATTCGTAACCAAAGGCTTCTTTACCATCAGACGGTCGCAAAAATACTGGTCAGGCATATGGTCGGACATGACTATCGAACGGTTCTCTTGAGAGCAATATCTTCCTGTGGTGGTTTGTCACGAGGGCGGGGTATCAGTGACGGGAGTCTGGCTAGATGGATTGCAGGTATGCCAATAACTGTTGACGTTTCGTAACAAATTGAGGAATTCTGTGGTGTTTCGTTTGCCTCAACGGATCAGCACATTGATACCACAAACTCTAGAATGAAAAGAGACCACATCGACGTTCAGAAATTCTGTGACTGGTTTAATTCTCACGATCCATTCCTTCTCGGAGATACCATCATATGTTTAAGTACTGGTATGTTGGGTGATGAAAATATCAACTGCCATAAAGCTCATGACATTGGGAAAACAACAATGACAAACATTAAAGTCAGTAACTTTAAGGAACTCAAGTTGCTGAGGAAAAAAACCGAGTAATGCCGCTGAGAGCTGCAAACTGTTCTGTCAAGATCAATGACACACTGGTCGATCCGGATACCATTTTTCGAAGGATTCTTTTCCAGATGAAATCACAAGAACAGCTTGAATTAGCTCCATACCCATTATCGCTTTTTGATGACGGTGGAATGCATAAAACACGGAAATCAACCTTATATAACCTGTTCACTCCAGTCAATTCTATGAAACTAACGAATGCTGACTTCGTCATTGACGGAGGTGTCCACTTACACAGACTTGTGTGGCAAACAAACGAGGAGTTTTCGTCTATCCTTGACAAGTGTGTGCAGTATATAAAGAATCACTATGGTTCTAAGTGTACCATTGTATTTGATGGCTACCCAGAGGATGCAACAGAAAAAACCATCAAATCAGCTGAACGCACCCGAAGAGCACGTAGTATGTCGTCAGCGTCAGTTTTGTTTGATGACACAATGACAGTGACAATGCGGAAAGAGACATCAAACAAACTGAATAAAAAACGTCTTATATTACTGCTTACAGAAAAACTGACAGCTGAAGGTATTCATGCCAAGCAGGCCATTGAGGATGCAGATCTCTTGATTATCAGAACAGCATTTGATGTATCAAAAAAGGGTGGAAATGTATTCATTGTTGGGGAGGACATAGATCTATTGGTCCTACTGACTGCGCATCAGCAGCCAGACTCCACCCACAAAACATTCCTGCTGAAACCTGGAAAGGGGAAACAGGCCACATCCATCTACAGTCCAAATAAATGTAAGCTCTCTGAGGGGCCAAACAAAATTTATTATTCCTACACGCCTTCAATGGCTGCGACAGTACTTCCGCTTTTTTCAGGCAGGGCAAAGCAAAATTTGTCACCATCTTCCAGAAGACCACCAGCCTGCAAAGAACTGTTTCGGTTTTCAACAATCCCAAAGCTACGCATGATCAGGTTGCTGAGGCAGGAGCCAAATTTATAGTCCACTTATATACGGGTGACAGCAAAGCCTCTCTTCACCAAACTCGTTTGCATCTCTTCTAGAAGGCGCTCTCTCAGAATAATTTCAAATTGGCATGTTTGCCTCCAACTGAGGCAGCTGCTCGACAACACTCTCTGAGGGTATACCTTCAAGTGCAAGTATGGAGGAACAACTTCCTTGTTCCGCAGGAGTGGGGCTGGAAGACCATCGCAAACGTTCTCGTACCAAATGCCACAGAGCTACCACCTGTGCTACCGGAACTACTGAACAACATTTCATGTTTCAATGATAAAATATTATAACGTGTCGTAACAAGATCTAAAAACGCCAACTATTTCGACACCTACTATTTCAAACAATAAGTGGTGATAAAAACCCTAATATAAAACTGTGACGCACGTTTCGTTCACCTCTACTGAACGGTTACATTGTCAAACATTTAAAATACAGCTCCCCTACCTTCCTTAACTCCTCTCTTGTTGAGATTCGTCGGTCAAAAGGTAGGGGTTGTTTTAAATGTTAAACATTTCATGTTCTTGCAAAAAAGGATGCCAAAGAAAAGCTGGAATGGAATGTTCGGTGATAAGTGCGAACTGTAAAGGTCACACTTGCACTAATTGTCTGTCCGAGGATGATATTTTACTGCTGGAAACAGCTTCACATGACGAAGATGTGGACCTTATTGAGGAGGACGCATACCAAAACACTCGACAATGATGAGCACATTTCTGGACCATCTTCTGCCAAGCGGCAGAAAAGTTATTAAATACACGTTACATTCGTGTTTTATTAAATTCGCCAAATTCCTTTTTCATTGAATTACATATCTGTATCACGTATTGCTTTTCAGTAGTTATTTGCTATAATAAATAAAACATTTTTGGTGATATGGCTTTTTTGTTTCTGAACCCTTTACTATTAATTTTATGACCATTAGGTATTTTCATTTGTCTCACAAGAACGCTCTTTTCATAACCATTTGAACTTCCAGTTTTTAAAATCATTAGGTACCTACCTATATTCATTAGGTAGGTACAGGTACAGCAGGTAGTTGATTCCCTAGACGAATTGCAGACAATGAGCGCTGCGGCTATTTTTGATTTTTTGCATGTATCTTCGCGTAGGAATGAGCAAATTTTAAAATTAGGTGCTCCCTGAATGCAGAATTTGATGTTCTAGAACTTTCTTATATTACATTTTTTATTTAAGATAGTCGTTTTCGGATCACAGGCGTTTGAAAGCGAACGTGACACATGTTTCAGCCGAAACGGCAAAATTTGCTCATCTTTGGCTACTGATTATGACCAAACCACTGAACCACATTTAATGTTTCAGGAGGTCATTCGACTCAGAATTTGATTATTTTTAATTTTGGTAAGAGTAACGTTGTCTGTACGATGCACCCATTAGATGTTATAAGGCAAAAACTGAAAAAAGTGCCAAATTTTCGCGGTTTTTTGGCTCCAAAAATTCAATCTCACCTCAGAAACTGTCGCAAACTCATATTAATCTTGATGAAATAATTTAACGTGCCGTTAATAATATAATAAGTAATCAACTAATTCGGCACAAATTTTAAAAAATTAATTAATCCCAATAAAATACAAGAACGACGTTTCGAAACTCGACACTTATTGTTTCTTTATCAAGTTATTAAAAAAAGAGATCCCCCCTTACTTTAAAAGATAAATGCGTCCTCCCTTTACGGGAGTCGTCAGTCAAATGAGACAGATTGTCGCTAGGAACCTTGGGAGCTGAAGGAGAAGACAGACCTCCTGGCGGGATTTTTAAAAAATAAGAACCGGAAGTAGATGTCTGCTGAAACTAACATCGCTTCAAGAAAGGGAAAAGGCAACGGGGCGGAGTGAGTTACAAGTCATATTCCAACACATTGGTAGTGGACAAATCCTGGTTGTAGCTCCTCAATGCACGAATCATTCCCGACTCAAAAAACTCTCTTAGATATCTATTTTTTCTTTCCCCAAGGATTATAACATTCTGACTATCCAACAAATGGCATTTTCTAATGCAATGTTCCGCGGTGCTATATTTTAAGTTATCTTTATCTACTGCGGTCACATGTTCATTTACTCGCACACCCAGTTCTCTTTTTGTATTGCCTATGTACAGGCACTTATTACTCTTTTTATCTTGTCCTTGACAACGTAATCCATATATAACCCCCCGTTTTTTCAAGATATTTTTATTGTTGGTGCTGATACACTTATGTTGTTTAAGTATATTACCTATAGTGTTTTTTGGTTTACAAGAGATACCAATCCCCACTGCAGTTAGAATGGGTTTAACACGTCTTATTAAGTCCTCGTCATAAGTTAACGATACATATTTTAGTGCTTTATCACGTTTGCACTTCTTTACAGTATCCTTAGTGTCCTTGATAGGTTTAATAACCTGTTTCCCAAATCTTTTGTTCCTAATGAATCTACTAAAATATCTCTCGACTACCTGATCAGGAAAACCATTACTCTTGAAAATCATTCTAATAGTGTCACACTCATTTTGCAATATTTACTGATTAGAACATATTTTAAATGCCCTATCAAAGGCCATAAAGATGGCATTTTTCTTGTAGCTTTCAGGCACTGAGCTGTTGTAATTAACAGTGACGTGGGCATCAGCTTTTTTACGATATACTGATGTGTCATAAGTATTTTGGTTTTTTTGAATTCCCACATCTAGAAAAGGTAAATAACCGTCCTGATCTATTTCCAAAGTGAATTGTATGTTCTGGTTAACACTATTGAAATCACTTAGGACATCATTGACATATTGCTTGTTAATAATAAGAAATGTATCATCAACATAACGGCATAAGTAATGCACGTTATGATACACCCTCTCAATTGAGGTTATTTGGTACTCAATGTAGTCCATAACACTTTCAGCTAAAATCGCCGACGATGGTAAGCCCATAAAGGTGCCAGAGGCTTGCAAATAAATGCGGTTATTAAAGGTGAAGTATTGTATATGGAACAATAAATCGATCAATTGTAACAAAACCTTGGGGTTCAAACAATAACCTTCTTTGGTAACTGCTGCTTTATTAGTTATTTGATATTCTTTCATATTGATATTCACGCTAACTTGTGAACGAAGCTTCTACGGCAAAAATGGGTTTGAGTTTCAAAATCAGCGTAAAAAACTGAGTAAGTATGCCAACTTTCATTATTATCGGTGCAGTGGTAACAAAATTATTTGGTTTTGAACGTATGTTTTCATTTGTCTAGGTCAGTTTCCAAGAATAAAATTTCATGGAAACAACATGGAATGACAAAATGAACTAATATTTCAACCAATTGGAGTACCCTTGATTCAATGGTACCATTGAGAACCTTGGATCTATCTTAATAGCTTAATTATATCGAGTTACGGACAGACAGACAGACGAACTTAGCCAATTATATAAGTTGATGTCTAGCACCATTTATATGAGATCTGTACATAATTTCACTCGAGCAATAAATGAGATTCTTAAAATGTCTAGCACCATTTATATGGGCTCTATACATAATTTCACTGGAGCAATATACGAGATTCTGAAGATGTCTAGCACCATTTATACGGGATCTGTAGATAATTTCAGTTTTGTACAGATTCATATAATTGGTGCTAGGCACATTCAGAATCTCATTCTATGATTAAGACTAGAATCATAAAATAATACAAATGATTGAATTATTGCCAAATTTTATTTGTTGGAAATATGCAAACTCTATGGCCTTGAAAACATGAAAAAATTAATTCAGTACTTGCCCTATTATATAGTAAATACTAATTTAGGAAATTTATTACAAACATCATTTTTATTTAGTCTCGTATAAAAGATATTCTAAAATTATAAAAATTGTTTTTCATTTATTTGGAAGATGTGAAACACAATAAAGCTGATATGGAGATTCATCTTTAAGACGCTTTTAACAAATTATTATTAGTTTAAGAGAAATTAGTCGTGCTAGGTAAAAGATTATCGTTCATCAACTTTTAAATCGTGTGATGTATTAACATTAGTTAATCATTTTTATTTGTTAGTCAGTCATTTTTGAAGATTTATGTAACGTTAATTGAATATTTATCGTGAGTTTACAAATACAGGGATGTCAACATTAAAGTTCCTGTACATAGAGGGTTCTGGAGCGAGTTGTAAGATTCCATATGGAAAGAAATTTGGACAACAGGTCCTTAGAAAGATGTGCTCGCCATTTATTGAAAAAAAAAGTACAAAACATCCAGTAGATGGCATTGTAGCGTTACAAATGTTCAATTTGTCCACCTTTGTTTTCAACAACATTTTAAAATTAGGTGCTCCCTGAATGAAGAATTTGATGTTCTAGAACTTTCTTATCTTACATTTTTTATTTGAGATAGTCGTTTTCGGATCACAGGCGTTTGAAAGTGAGCGTAACACATGTTTCAGCCGAAACGGCAAAATTTGCTCATCTTTGACTACTGATTATGACCAAATCACTGAACCAAATTTAATGTTTCAGGAGGTCATTCGACTCAGAATTTGATGCTCTTTAATTTTGGTAACATTGTCTGTACGATGCACCCATTAGATGTTATAAGGCAAAAACTGAAAAAAGTGCCAAATTTTCGCGGTTTTTTGGCTCCCAAAATTCAAGCTCACCTCAGAAACTGTCGCAAACTTATATTAATCTTATTTGGGATGCCCCAAGTGAAAGGAAATCATTTCCAGCTTTTTACGAATTAATGGAAGGCACGGCCTTTTTTTGGTCTAATTTGTCTGGGCTAAATATATTTTTATTTTTAATTCTTAAATTTCCTAGATGAGAAGTTTCTGTTGGGATTCTTTGAAATCGATGAAATGCCTTGAGCTTATTTTGGAATCGGAGAATTGGTCGCTGGAAAGTTTGTATTTATTGCATTCTATACATTATGAGATTAATGAATTAATACATATATGTAATTAATACATTAATTACGTATATGTATTAATTCATTAATCTCATAATGTATAGAATGCAATAAATACAAACTTTCCAGCGACCTATTAATACATTAATAGCTTTACAATTTTCAGAAGTACTTAATTTAAATTTGTATAAATATAAAAAAAGATAATAATTGAAGTAAGTAGACAACGCTACATTTAACAGTGTTACAATCACTCAATATCAAATTTATTTTTTTCTGGTACTTGACATAAATGCTGCGTTGTTTACATATGTAATGTACTCTTTTCAGAGTATAAAAGAGTTTAGTATAAAAAACAAACTTTGTGTACTTTAATTTATTTCTTCAGTGTCTGTGAAAAATAAACAAAATCATAAGTATTTGGTTAAGCTGATAACAGTTTATATATGTAGAGAAAATATTAGTATTATTAATAAAATATAAGCTTTTTAGTTTTTGTTTTCGATTTCTGTTTATTTGCAACATTTTGTTTATATTTTAATGTATTTGCTTTATGTCTATGATGTGTCTGAAAGAATGAAAGCGAAGAAATGAATAAAAATAGAATACGTTAAGATTATTTAATACGTGTTGTTTAAAATTGAAAGATTAAAATGAAGGAAAGAATCTCAAGTGAAGTGAAAAAGAAATAATTAGTAGTTAGGAAACATTAATATTGAAACAAATTATAGTTGTTAATTAATCAATACTAGAAATAGTGAAAGTTTATTTAATTCTGACGATATAGAGTACATTATTATCAGATATTGTGGAGGATAAGTGATCTTAAACTTCGTTGTATTATTGTACAGTCATATCTCATTCTGTGACTTTATTGTTTGATAAAATATTTCTTCTTATATTGGGAATTTATTCGTTGTTTTGTTCTTTCCTAATTACCATTGTAGTTCCGAGTGATATTTCCTTTGGGAATCTGTTTGTGTTTCCCAGATTCCTCTTCTTTGCTTTTTGCGCAGAAGATATTGGATTGTAAGTTGGAATAGTAGTTTTTTTTCCCCTCAACGACACTGATCCAGTCAGTCGAAAAAAAAAACGAATTTTTCCTTGAAGGAATTCCTTGCGTTGGGAATCCTATAAAAACCAAAGGTTTTAGAGAGAAAGAAGAAAAAAAACCCAAAACAACAAACAATTCTATTCCTTACTGAAGAGGGGCATTACATCCGTATTTGTTTTTCTTCCAACTGAACATTCCCGCAAATATTCTACCATTTTAAGCAGGAATACCCGAAAGTTCACTAAATAGATTTTAATATTTCTCTACACTTTTTATCCGAAGCAGCTGTAATCAACGAAGACGCTATAGATCATTTATCAAAAGACAATCAATTTAACAGCAAATCTAAGAAGTATACATTATGATTTCTTTTTTTAATCAAGAGTCCGTTTAAAATCTTAAGACTTTATTCTTGTTAGACATAGAATAGGCCTAAGCCTTTCATCTATTTAATCACTGTAATAATAAACACTAATGTAATGATGGGTCCAAGCTGGAATTTTCAGATTTTAATACAATTCATGTAGTTATTTTCTCGTAAGAAAAAAATGTATGGTAAATTTTACTGAAAATTATTGTTTTATTTCACTTAAATTACTTTATATAAGTTTACATTGCAATACATTTTCTCCTTCTTCAGTTCTCCTGGTAAACTTTCTGTGGGCGCCATAGATAATGATAATAGATAAAAAGTTATACAAGTGGCAAAATATTTTAAACGGACGATAAAAGTATACTATCAGGATATTTTGGAAAACGATGGATTATTCGATTTAGTTTGATTTCTATTTTACTTTTCTACTTAGACGTTACAAACGTCCAGATTCTTGCTGAGAGCGTTTGGAATTTCTAAATTCTGTTTGTTATTTCTAAGTTCCTCGAAAGTCTTTTAACTCAACTTCGTATTTGGAAATTCAGTGGACATCGGATTTTCTTTGGTTCTTGTAAGGGAGTAAGCCCACCTTTAGTCGCAATGGAGCTAATGGAGCGAATTATTCGTCCCTCAATTCATTAGTATTTTCTGGTCGAATTCTGAACGGCTGTCTGGTCACGTCCGAACAAGTTCTCTCGGATCTAACACGATCCCCATAAGAAAAGGCTCTGAATTCTGTAAGAAGGAATTTATTGAAGCGTAGATAATATGCGTCGACATCAGATTACATCTTGTTCAAACATAACATAACGTTTGTCTGCTTTAACTCAAACTATTGTCGTCAGTTTTCATTCATTAATTGCCTTTTTTTATAAAAAATTGGTATTTATTAAAAAATTTATTGTTCTGATCAGTGTAATAATGTAAACGTTAAATTATTTGCATTGGTCTGAAAATAAAGTAAAAAAAAAAAAATTAAGTCCCAATGCATTGAATCAGAATCCGTCTAATGAGTAATTATTTGGAAACTTTTACCCTAAGGAAACCGAAGTTCCCTTTGAAGTAATTTAATAGGATTCATTATTTTTGCTGATCAATATGTTCGCCTTTGATTTTATTGAAAATCTTGGTTTAATATAAAAAAGGGATTTTTAAATTAAATATTTGTTTTAAAATGTTTATCTGATTTTCAATATGTTTTTGTAACTTGCAGTTGTCCTTTCACTTATCTTCCTAAAGCATTAACAATTTTTCATCTCCTCCTTTGTAGACAGACCTATTCTTATATTTTTAAAGTCATTCTGAGTTGGAATTGAAAAAAAATAAATAAAATTAATGCCAATAAATAAAGAAAACAAATAAGTAATTAATCTTTTTGGTTGTTCCAAGATCTATCGTCGAGGCTTGGCTTCGATTTTGAAATACAGAAAATATTTTTGCCATGAACGGACTTTGATGAAATTTGATGATTACTTTGATGAAATTAAGTATTTTCAGTGTGTGTGTCATCTAATGCATTAATGCAAGACATTGTACTCCTAATAGACATCGACATATACTTGGAATTTCCCAAAGTAATGTATGTAGGAAATGTAGAATGAATCAGGAAACTCCTGAACACATTCTATGCTGCTGTCCAGCTTTAGCTAGGAACAGATGGGAGATCTCTGGCAGGATTCGTTTTACCACTGATAACATCTCCACGCTGTATATTAAGGTCATCTTGATATACTGTAAATCCACAGGACTCTTCATGACCACAGAAACTCAACTTTACGTTGAAGAATAATCATTGATTTAAAACAATGTTATATGAGGGTACACAATGGACCCATGCATGTGGTTTGAGTGGTTAACGGCTGTTAGCCGACCCTCTTATATCCTTATCCTTATCCTTATAATGCATTAATGCACTGAAAACTTTATTTGCTGAATTGGAATACGAATGCATTTTAATTTTTATTAATAAAAATTAATTTATTCATTTTTTTTTTAAACCTTAAAAATTTATAGTGAATTTACGAACGCGTCGATGTTCATTAGCTACAGTGCATTTACACTTTATCCATTTTCAAGTTTAATAATAAGCCATTTAAATGCAAATAATGAGAGTAAAAGAATAATGGTGGAATGAGAATAAGTGAATGAAGTCTTTTACAGTTGACTGAATGTAATTTTGTAAAAAACCACTAATCAGTAGCAGGGTTGAACTTTAAATAGCATGAATATCGTAAATATTATCTTTTGCGAAATTTGCTTTTGTCTTTAAATTATTTTTTCAGGTAAATGCGAAAAACTATTCATTTTCATAGTTTTATGATTATGTACGGTAATTATCGAGCATTCGTTTTTTGATGTTACTTAAATTTCAGTTTTACTAATTGCTATTTTTGAATATTAAACGTAATTTTTTTTTAATACTAAACTTCAACATTACGATTTATCACATTCAGCATTACGATTTATTTTAGTTATATAAAACTAAGAAGACTCTCGAAATGAAGTTTTTCAATTTACTTTCTGTCACTTGATGATTTCAAGAAGCTTTAGTTTCTAAGAAATCCTCCAAATAACAAAAAAAAAATCACTTTAGAAATCGGGAAAAGAGAACTTCAGATAAGATAAATGCTGTAAAAAAAATTATTTCAGTTAAGTACATTTAATTCATTTTGATAATGTACTCTCACCCACTTAACTTCTTCATTTTGTTTGAATGCATTCAGTATAATACTTTCAGCCATTTAAGATTGATTTAATATTTTTTTAAAAAATCATGAAATGAACTCGGTCATTTTTTATACTGACTTAAGTTTCCCAGTCTGAAGGGGATTAGTCACTTAGTTAGGAATCAGTTAAGGTGGAGCTACTCCGTGGGTCGAGATCTAGTCATTGATTTAGCATTTCAAAATCTGAGTACGAATCCTGAATATGATGTTGGTGTTTCTTTCTTCTACCCTTTCCATCTGAAGGCTGAGGATTTCATCTGGAGTGGTAATCCCTTAAAGTTTTAGTTTTGTGGCTATCTGTGACCCTGTGGAGAGTCCCTGGAGACCCACACAGTATCATTCTATATTGCCTAAGCACAGAACAGAAGTGTGTCTCCGTCCGAAATGCCGACTGGAAAGTTCTAAAATAAAACAAAAAAGAAGAAACATACGATACTTGGTTGGTTGTTAATATTCAGTTTTATTATATACTCTTATTATCCAAATCAACCAACTAACTATCTTTTTAACAAGAGCAGAAATATGACTTATGGTCGGCGAAAACATTGTCTACCCTCTTTTTAAGAATATGATACATGAATGTCATTATATTGTACTATATAAATATAATAACTTATGTGTATTTCATATTCTATCTTGTACTCCTATTAAATTAAATTAGAAAACTCCATCTACGGATAAATATTTTAAAGTCATTCTGAGTTGGAATTGAAAAAAATAAATAAAATTAATGCCAATAAATAAAGAAAACAAATAAGTAATTAATCTTTTTGGTTGTAATTAATCTTTTTCTCCGCGAAATATCACCATTAATAAAATGAAATTTATCCGTAGATGGAGTTTTCTAACTTATGTGTATGTTAAATTTTATAAAATATTGACATAATGCATTTATATAATTATTTGTTTACTAAATAAATTTATTTAATACAATACGTATTAAAATTGATAATACTGTGAAGTTGAGACGAACTGAATATAGTTCTTTCTTTTCTATAGTAAAAAGTGTGAAAATAAAGGATTCTTTTAGGAATTAAAAAAAAATAATAAAAAAAAGGTTTACTTTTCTTACAGGAACTAAAAATTTGTTTATAGGAGTAAAACATTTTGTTTATTTTTTTTTTGTGTAGTTCTTAATATAGTTCAGGAGATCCATTATCAATATGAGAACTTTGAAACATACCTTAAATCAATATCAAAATAATAATTTTTAGATAGTGTTTTAGGTTACGAAGAGAGATTACCCGGTTTAGAAGGAAGTGGATGTGTCTGAAATTGTGAAATTTTTTATTGCATCTGTGTGTAGATAGCGCAGCTCTCAATTAAATCGCTCGAGAAACGAGGCGCAACATAGACTTCAGTGCATCCATTGTAGCAGATGGTCCTCAGTTATAACTGCTATATACGCTCCGAAGTTGCTGTTAGACAAAAGTACGATCACTGGATGACTTTTAAAAGAGTTTGGACAATGGACAGGTGAATGCTAGGCAGGGATTGTCCAGAGTGTGTAGTACAAGAAGTAATTCACGATTATTCACAGGCTCCGAAGCCTGTCAAAAGGAAAAGACTGATGGATCTGAATAGAGGCAGACTCACATAATACTCTGCAGTCTGCTGCCATCAATGCTATATTTTCATTTGAACGGCGATTATGTAAACCCTCTGCATCGTCGCTCACGATTATCCATTAAAATCAGCAATTGCAGCCGTGGTAGTAGATAACCCATTGGAAAGAAGAATGACATAGGCCAGTTGTCATCAATTACTTCGGTACGGGAGTTATTCGTTGCGGCGAACGAATTGCTCTTACGTTCATTCGTACTCCGTACACTAATAAAAGCCAAAGTTAATGCAGTGATTGGGGAATATCAGTAGCTACATGAACATGTACTTTTATTCTTTACGTAAAAAAAACCAAACTTCATATGACATCATTCTCCAATCGTTCGACTCCTCATTAATATGTGTCGTGTTATGTAAATATCTGAAAAGACTGACTTTGTGAGATAGTTTCTGTGATAGTCCTATATACTCCGATATGCTAGATTTTACAGTGTATTAATATGTTTGAACCTATACTACTCACACATGTACTTTCCATTGAACCTGTGATGAGTTGCGGAATCCTTCCCTTACACAGTTGCTGCAGAAATTTTAGGTACCATTGAATTCCTTCCATTTGCTCTGAAAGTGATTTCCTATTCTAATGAACATTTTTGCGTTTTAACAGAAATAGCTTATATTTCATGGAAGGATCAATAATCATCTATCCGAAAAATCCAGAATGATGTATGACTCACAATTATGCTTTCAACATAAAAATTTGTGTTTCATTAAGGAATAGGAAGAAAGAATAAATATATATCTACTTTTCAAAATGTTGATTTAGATCATTAAACTCGTGAAGTTGTAACCAATGTGGAAATAGATATAAAAATGTTGGTTCATTCTATTTATGGTTTCAGTAGAATGTTGAAAAGTGGACAATAGAAATCTTAGATTCAAAAGTGAAAAAAAAGTTCTTCAAAAAAACAACATCAATGATTTAAATGCCATCGTTAAGAATAAAAATAATGAAAACTTGATACATCGGGATCTACTGAGAAACAATTCAACATTTAATTTAACATTTTTTTTAAAGGTAACTTTTTTCCTTCATTAGTCTTGAATCTTTTGCCATTATTCTTCGTTGCTTCTTTTTTTTAATCTGATTTTATTTTATCAAGAGACTTAAGTATGTGTTCAGTGATAGATTGTCATTGAAATAGTTTGAATTTGAGTTTAAGCCGATTTGTTGGGTTTAAACAGCCATTTTAATTAAGAGGACATTAGCCACTGAAGTCGACATCTCATTTCACTAAATTGATATTGTTAAAGGGCAAACGGGAATTAAAAGTTGCGAATATTCATTTTCTAAGGTACAGAACTTCTCTTATCCAGCGAAATCAGTGTGATTTTTTTTCTTTTTCTTCTTTTTCTTTTTTCTTTTTTAAGAGACATTCGTAAGGATAAGTTATTTAGGAGATGCTTCGAAGAAAAATTGGAAACAATGGTGCTGGGCATTGCCACCTCTTGAGCCATTAATTATAGAAGAGTTCTTCACTTTCGCAAATCTCGGCTGACTTAAAGAAACTTTATTCTTTTAAAAAAAACTAAAGAAAAGAACAACTGCAACGAAAACTACACAAAGCTAAAACATTAAAAAACCAAAAACAACTATATAATTTGTCACTAATTAGTAAATAATAAAGAGTTTTCATTTATTAAAAAGAAGTCCAACCTAAGAAGTGATCAGACTACAAATGTCCAGAACTACAAAGAAAAAAAGAAGCAATGAACAAAACTTCACGTGTGAAGTAAACAGATTGTAAAAAAAAAGCCAACACACATAGGATAAAAAACACTTAACACTTCAAAAAAACGACATGTTTCGTTCAGACTTAGCTGAACTTTTACAAGTAATTAATCTCAAGGTTGACAGGAATAAATCCGGAGAATTTTCTGGTTTCCTTCAGAAAATTCTCCGTATTTATTCCTCTGGCACGCTTGAGCTTAATTACTTGTAAAAAGTCTGAACGAAACATGTCGTTTTTTTAATCTGTTAAATGTTTTTTATCCTATTATTTGTGTGTTGGCTTTTTATTTACAAAAAAAGAAGAAGAATGCTTTTGTGTTGTGTTCGTATGTTTCTGTGTGGGTCTTTAAGTAAAATTCAGTTGTTGTTTTTGTTGTTGTTGTTGTTTTTATGGCCGCGGAGTCTAAAGGGTTTGGTCATTGCACTGCAAATATAAAGTCTATCTTAAAAACAGCCAGTCTCAACGCTTCAGTCAGAGAATTTTAATATTTTTATGTATTAGTGGTGGAGCTAAAATTAGTTATGCTAGTTCTCTGCAGAAAGAATATGAAAGTGAAATATAGGAAGTGTCTTACGATTCTGCCTAATTATTCAAAACAACTTTTGAAAACAGATTTACAAAAAAAGTTGATGGAATCTGATTATCGGTAATTTTCTGTTATTCTAAGGTCTTTGTACGATTCGTTGTCTTAATTCAATATTTTGAATCCTAGTTTTAAGCGAGTGAACTTTTTCAATTTAAATAGCATTGTTTCAAGCCAGGTACATATATCGGAAGAGGTAACTTAGGGAACTGACCAGCAACAACCACAAAAAAAAAAAAAAAAGCGTTTTCAAAAACGTTGTTGTTTTCAAAATTTCAGGATGGGGAGAGACAAGATCCCTTCAACTTGCTATCGAACCAAAAAAGAAACAAAGAAAAGAAAAGAGCTAATCTATATAATTTGAAATTTCAGGGAGCTTTTAAAACTTATAAATAAATTTCATCGAAATAAAAAAGTAATCGTTAATATTTTCACCAAATTAAATTAAAATTAAGTTAAATTAGAGTAAAAATTTTCAAGCATTGTTTCAAACCCTAATTCCCGAACTACATTTATACAAATGTAAGCTCCGTAAATTGAAAAATGTGTGGAAACCAACTATGTCCTATCTCATTTCGTAATCGAGGCTAATGACCGCATCGTACGTCAAAGGAATTTTGTAAATAGACTTATTTTAATGTCGGCCAGTGACCTGCACGAACCTGATTGCTCAAGTTCCATCCAACTCTACCCATTGCACAATAATTTCTTCAAAGTCCTTCGGCGAAATAGCCCAATTTTGCACCCCTCCCCCTTTTTTCAGTCAATTAAAATGAAAAGTTACAGGAAATTAAAACACATTGGTATAAGTTTAAATATTGATTAAGTTGTTTAATTCTCTCTTACTGTTCTTTAATTATAATATAACTCGACGGGTACCGTCGCTTCGCTCCGGAACCTTTGCATGTGTAGCATTAAAAAACAAAAACAAAAACAAAAAAACCTTTATTTATTTAGCAAATTAATATGGAGATCGGAGAATACACGACTTCCCAGCTCGTTGTGGGCTTCTCCGCTTAACTCAGGTGTATTGCGCGTTGGCACTCACACGGGAGGTTGCCGCAAAAACACTTCATTTTTGCATGTATCTTCCAAACGCAGAAACGTTTGTTAATGACTGATATACCGTTCAATAGAACTTTCAAATACCAACATTTTCTCAATATAATGTTCTCTTCCAACTTTTATACTTTTCGTTTAAATTGAGAAAAAGTCAAAATTTGACCCTTTAAAAGGCGCCATCTTGGAAACCAAAAACTTTTTTCGAAAGATTTTTGTAGCATTTTGTTTGTCTTAAAAAGCTCTACATTTTATCCATTTACATGACCAATCTATCTCTTATAGTTTGGTCACAAAATTGGAAAAACGTAAAGTCTTATGACAATGACAGACAGAATACCGCTTTTATATAATACAATAATTATGCTTAAAGCGTAATTTTTCGATTTTTCTTCTTGACTTCTTATTTATTATGCATTTGCTACAAATCAGTATTTTAAATTCTATTGATTCATGACAATTTACTAAATCTGTTTGACATGCATTCTACACAACAACTATCAATATTTGTAGATTTTTTCCCCATTTACAATGTAGATCTATTATTTTATTTATTAAGTTTTGAATTTAGATATTTTGATGAATTTCTTAACATATTAACTCACTGAATTAATTATTAATTGTGCATTAACATGATAATTTTTTTATGAAAATTATTTAAGAAAGAAGTGGTTCTAATGAAAATGATACTCAGATGCAAACATGGCTACGTGGTTTACTAGATTACATTTAAAAATTTTAATT
>JAFIDM010009631.1:11998746-12012379 GCA_023159025.1 Thereuonema tuberculata
ATTTTGCATCACAGCTTTTCCTTTTTTGTTTTTAATAATATCGTGTAGAACCAGGATCTGACTAAATATCTTACTTAGATTGTAAATCTGCAAAATGTGTCATACGTTTGGACTCAACAAAAAATAGTCTTGATAAAAGAAAGAGCTTTCTGGAATAGAACCCCTTATTTGTCTATAAAATGTTGTGTGACTGACATCAGTCATAAGATGATCACAAAATGGGAGAAAATAAAATGTTTTAAGGAGGAAATGCGAACCAAGTACCAATAACTGAAAACTGAAAACACAGAAGATTATCAATTTCTTTGTTTGCAGTAGAATAAACTTTCACTGAAGAGATTTGAAATTTACAACAGATAGATTTGTTTATATTATGGATCGAGGATTCAATGGACCTTCTTCACATCTTTTAAGCGCCTATATGCTAAATTTTTATCTTTAAAAAATTTATTTTTGTTTTTTGCTTAAGTTAGGAAAGTAATTTGTTTTTGTTAATACACAACTAAAAATAACAAGAACTAACTACGGATGCTCATTAATGTCAGGAAAATTGTGGCAATCAATGAATTTGATGATTGAACAATGAATTATGTAAGAAGGTTGGTGAACGAGTTCATTCCAATTAATAGGAAATGCGATTTTACACAAACCCTTCTACAGTTAGTGAATGGCTGCTCTTTATATTCTGAATGTAGACGTGGGCTTCTTTACAAACATACTGATGAAAACTGGATTTACTTATTAAAATCAATAACTAAAAGCATTAGTCAAAAGTTATGTTATTGCCTGAAGAAGATATTTAACGTGGAGGAAAAAAAGAAACAGAAGTCGTGCCATCACATAGGATAAGTCAGAAAAGACATACTTGAAACTCAAAGTAGCTTTTTGTTACTTATGTGTGGGAAATTTCTTTAATTTTCTAGCCTTTCATTAATATTCACTTGATTTATCTGGTAAATATATAAATAATCATCTAAATAAATAAGATTATACATCGTGCGACACTTTAAATTTTTTTTTTAACTGACTGTTTTTTCCCTTGTATTCTGTAAATTATTGCACACTATAAAATTTAGGGAATGTAATTTAATGATTAAAAAGTCGTATTAAATAATGTTACGGTTCGAACATATTCGAATTCAGCCTAAACCGGAAAGCCTAAGAAAATCGATCTAGTTTTTTGCTAAAAAGTTATTTGAAATTGTAAAAGCTTTACTTTCTGGATCAAGAGATCTACCGTATTGCTGATTGCTAAGTTCTGCATTTTTTTTCCATCCTCATTTGACTAATCATTCATTTGGAGAAAGATATGTTGTTAACAAACCGTTAGTGGATGTTACTAAAATGATATTATCCTCTGTTCATATTAAGTTTGGACTAAATTTAAAAGTTTGTGAAAACTGTGGAGAAGGATGGTCTTTCATTTTTGTATCGGCAGAAAAAATTTTCACGTTTGATTGAAACAAACGTAAAAGAAGGAATTTTTGTCTTGTCACAAATAAGGGAGCTTTCAAAAGACACAGTCATTGATTCTATTTTGAACTAAGTGGAGGTAGCAGCTTGGATAGTATTCAAAGACGTCTTCAACAATTTCTGGGGAAATCATAACTTAGACAACTATCAGGAATTAATGGAAAGGCCATCCATGACTATAGAGCAAAGGGATTTAATATGTAACTTAAGATTCACATCCTGTCCTAAGATTTGGACTTTTCCTCAAATTCTTGATGTTGTCATTGACGAACATGCGGAGCGTTTCCACAAGGAAATAGTAAGAAGAAACGTTACCAAGGGAATGTGGAGCGCTAGTGTGCTTGCAGACTACTGATAGAATGTCATCAAGGAAATTCCTTCAGTTAGCTACAAGCGGAAATCTACAGCTAAAAGGTTTTTAATTATGATGAACATATGTTTTATAGTTATAACAGATACAGTTGTATATAATAATAATTAATCTATATTACTAAAATCTTTTAATTCTCTGTCTGTCTGTCTGTCCGGCGCAATTGTTATTTTCCTGTGAAAAAATTACTACAATGAAACGTTCGCGACGGGAATCGAACCTGCAATCTTTTGATCTGAAGCCAGACGTCTTATCCATTAGGCCACGGAGACTAAATTTAAATTAAAGTTTCGTATCATTCCCTTTGTGTGTGTGTGGCGCAATGAGAGAAGAGCCAGAGAAAAAAAGAAAATAACTCATTAACTTTAGCCTACCAGATTAAAATTTAAATTTCAATGTTCATTTTTTTAGCTTCTCTCTGTCAACAATGGCGCGCGCTAGCAAATAATGAGTTCTTTCAATAAGGAATAAAATATCACTTTTTGCCATAACTGCTTGGAATCGATTCTTCTTGGATTATCTCGTACTTACCAGGGGGAGACAGGGGGATGGCCTAGTTTTTTTTTTTTAATAATAATTTATTTGCCTTACAAAAGTTTGCTAATACATAATAGATATGAGTGTGACTTCCCTGTGCCGTCGAGAAGGCAGACAGGGAGTCAATTACAGGCAAGAAAAAATAAAATAAAATACAAAGAGCATCACTGATAACATGTAGTGGAGAAAAAAAACAGAGCTAATATAAAATACATTGAAACTAATAAAATATAATATAATGGGGATAAAAAGGAACAATTAATTTGTAATAGAAGTATGAAACAAATTAAACAATTGTTGAGTTTAGATCTGGTGATATATATAATCTTCGTACAATAACTCCAATAATGAAATATCCGAAAATTGCTGTTCATGAATGATATGAAATTATTTAGCTATGTAAGAGGTTAAGCCTAGCTCAAATACATGGAAAGTAAAGAAAATACAAAGAGAAATAGCGAAATAAGGGAGAGGAAAGGAAAAGGTTGGAAATTATTTGGTGAGAGTAGACATTTGCGACTTGACAACGGAAAGGTAAGGAATTAACAAATGAATTGGAGAGAAGAGACGGTAAGAATGACAATTGTAAATGTGTGGAAGGTTATGTTAGTGTAGGCAGATGATGTTTTAGTTTTAAATGTTTTAAATTGGGACTTTCACGAGTGAAAATTGGGGAATTTTATTCCAAGAGAAGGAGCAGAATGGCTAACAGCTCTTTTTTGTTAGTTTGAGGAGATTCATGGAGTGAATAGAATTGAAGAGGTTCTTATATTGCAAGGATAAGACTGTGGCTGAGTAGTTAGTGTGATAGAAGAAGAGATATTTTTATTAAGTAATTTATAAGTGAAGAAAGTTAACTGTAAGTTATAGAGGTCATGGAAGGAGATAACTTTATATTTATGCCAAAGAGATTTAATCGAATATTGCATTGGCTTTCCGTCCACAAATCTCAGGAAGTGTTTTTGTGCCTTAAGAATCATGATAAAATTTAGAAGCGGTGTCCCATATTGCAATACCATAGTAGAGGTTTGAGTGGATTAAGGACCAATATAGATTTAGAATATTTGAGTTGGTAGAAAGTTTAGTTTTTTAATAATGCCCAAGTTTATAAGAAATTTGTTGCGTATGTAAATTCCATGAAAGATCCTGTCTAAGGAAGACATTAAATATTTGAAGGAATGTATCTCCTGAAGAGCAGCGTTTTTATAAGTGACAGAAAAGTTCTCTTTGGAAATGATTTTGTTTTTGATAGAAAAACATATAGACTGTTTTCGATGTATTTAATTTCAGATCATTTAAAGACTACCAAGATGGAGTGATTTTTGAACATTTTCCTTGAGAAATTCTAGAATTTTCACTAACATTTTCTGGAAACTTCTAGAATTGTCTAGAATAATCAAGACAGAGAGCCTAAATGCCTCTGAATCTGACGAAATTTTTCTAGAACCATAGACATTCGAGAAAAGGCAGGAAACTCATGAGAATATACTTAAATATCCCTTTTACCGGAAGTGCCAGCTAGACATAGGACATATCATTTTATTCACCACAACGAGCTCTATCGATTGGCATAGGTTTCATTTTGATATTTCAACATAGAAATGAATAGCAAACTTCACCCATTTCCGGTCTAACCGGAAGTCGGGCACACTTCTAATTGCTACTGTAGACCATTGTTCTACTGTTCTGATTGCTACGGAGTCTGCATACCAATTTTCAGCGAAATCGGAGTGGGGCCAAAATCGTTGATTTTGGGACAGCCTCTTTAATAACAAATCTCAGTAGTAAGAAGTAATTAATATTAAAGAAAGAAAGAGATTTAATAGGTTAGAAATTGAGTACAGAATTCCTTAATAATAATAATAATAATAAAAATAATACTATGAATAATAAAAATGTTAAAAATAAGGTAACTGCTCCAAATAAGGCCCACCTAACGTTTAAAGATTTTTTATATTTCTACTGCAAGAGTGAAAATTCTGAAAACTGTCTTGAAAGTTAGTTTAAGGTGTGCTGTTATGAAAAAGTGAATTTAGAATTAGTTGCATTTGAAATTCTTTCTGCAATAACAGTTTTGAAAATATAACTGAAGGGCCTTATTTGGAGCCCCTGTTCAAATATCAAATTATTCTACATTATTCTACTCATGACATACTTTAAAATAACATAAAACATGTCCATGTATGTTATGTTGCCAAAAAATGGGGACGTTTTTCAAATTTTTGGACGACTTTTACTGTTCAACTGAAACAAACATGGCGAAATAGTCCACTTCAACGGACCTAATTTTTGGTGTAGCCACTAGAAGCCAGGACCTGTCTGAAACATAACTAATCTTGGTAAATTGTCAACGTTTTATTAATAAAACGAAGGATGGGCCTTATTTGGAACCAGGCCTTATTTGGGCAACCTACCTTAATGATAAAAATACTAAAAATAGAACAAAAATTTAATGATGATTATTTAAAAGATTATAATAATAATAAATAGCAATTAAAAAAAAGCAAGGTAATTATTTACAAGAAATAAAGTTTTCTTTTTTTTTAAAAAGAAAGGAAGAGAACTATAAAATCGGGGCTGCATATTTACTATAAGGTACTATAATTTTTCGAAATCATTGAACGTTGGAAAAGATCTCTTCTTGTCCCCAAGGTTAAAAATAATTCGGCCCTCTGCAGTCCCAAAGCCTTCTCTACAACCGCCATGTTGAGAAATTTCTTTTAAATTTAGGTGAAAAATTTTTTTAGCTGCATCTGAAATCAGCGTTTAAAATAGTCCAGAAACATGTTTTGAAAAATGGAAAATTCAATTACATTTTGTATATCACTGCAAACTAACGTACCACAAAGAAGTTGTGTACCAAGCTAATATCAGCAAATTTTGAATTACGTTGGAACTGAAGGAGATCTCGACTATTCTGTTACGTTATATTAAGATTCGGCTTCAAACTTATGTGCAGGGATGGGTTTTTAAGATGATATTCTCTTTATTGCTTCCCTATTGTTGTTTAAATTTGTTTATAATTAACTGAACTTGCTTTATTTTAACATTGAATAGCACAAACGAAATTTTCGTTGTCGAGGAAAGATTATCAACGATTGATTGATTTAAAAAATAAACAAAAAACAGATCAATATACAGTAGTTTCGCAATGTAGCAAACATAGCAGGAGAAACAACTTTCTTTAAGAGCTCAAAGTATATCCTGAAAAGGCTATAACTTTTTTTATTTTTTTTTATTCTTTTTTAACTTCAATTATTAATTTTTTATAGCTTAACAAATCGAGAAAACGATTTATCTGGTTCTTGATAGTTATACTTTATCAACAGACCTTGAGCTCCTTGTGTTATTTAAATATATTTAAAATTTACAATTTAATTTGCTCATTGCTCTTTAAATAAATTGAGATCAGTAAATAGTTCTGAGTATTGAGTCATCTCATTCACTGGTTTTAGTTATAAGAATCAGTACTTTATTTCTTTAAAATACATTAATGTGCTTATTTGGCATTTTTTAATGGTTGTTCTGCCTTTTATATTCTGCTATTAAAGTAGATATTCAACAGCAAATGCTTATTACTTTTTTTTTCTAATTGCAAAAGTCAGGTTTAATGTTAATGTTTACGTAAGTACAAAATGCGTAGATTGCTTGTAATCCACACAAACAAAATGTGAAATTAATTATATCTCCTTACAGATTACAGAAAGTATTCTACGTCCTTTTAAGGTATCATATAGAAAGACCTGGGTGATGCAGGAAAAATGTTTTTAAGATTACGAGACACTATTGTGAGCAAAATCACAATTACGTACATATTATTTCTTTATTAGAATACTAGCAAATGGAACCAGAGTTGGTACGAGCGAAGAGTTGCATCTTTGATGTTCTTTGGGAGTTATTGATCTCTTCTGCATAACCTCCGTTTATGCCCGTCAGAATATCAGGGGGCAGGGAGTGGGAAAAAAAACCGCTTCCCAAATTCGGAACCATCAGTTTATCACTGAATTAAGACGACTCAGTGCAAATTTGAAACGGACACTGCTAATTCCAGCCTTGGCCAATTAATACTAAACCGATAAGATGATACGACCATAACACGGTCTCACCGATATGTTGCTTGATGTCTTTATGGCGCAGTCCATTCTGCTCCTATTTACCCAGATTGCAATAATGTATCTAAGAGTAATTGCCGTTTAGGCGTGATCTAGTGGATTAGACGGCGGTCTCCCACGAGGCTGATATGCCGCACCTGGGTTCGAATCCCGGCTTGTACGTTTACTGTCTTTCCTGTCCGTTTCCTCTTCTTCACTTTCTCTTTCGCCGTCTATGGCACGAAAGAATTTTGAAAATTTCAAATTGAAACAACCATTTCTTACCTTTGTAGGGTTAGTGCGATAAATCCAGAAGGATAAAAGCACACGTGGGGTATGCCCACGGCCCTACGCCCAGTAAAAAAAATATAATGTATCTAATTGTGGGGATTTTTAAAATCAGTAATTTTGTTAAGTTTATAGATGTACATATAGAGAGTGTAGCAATAGAAAGTTAATACCATTATTCCGCAATTTACCGTTATTCGTATAAGTAGAAATTTTGATTAAATTTTTTTTAAAGTTTATTTGAATTTAAGTGGTTCAAATATGAAATTATTTTGAGGAAAAAAACAACATAATAATTTCTTAGATGAAAGGAACATTCTTGCAGTTGGTGACTGTTGAACTCTTCAAAAAAAAAATAATAAATAATCACGCCCTGGGAATAATACTATTTGTGGGGACCAGTGCCTGTCTTTTTTACTTTGATGAAAGGAACGTTTCGTATCGGTATATCTTATTGTTTAGCAGACCTTGAAAAGTAAGGCTTACCCTTGGGATATTTACTGACGTCTGTTCCATATGAACATGTTGATTACTGACAATCAGGATGGCATTTTGAGATACTACACTCTTTTCATATTGCTGGAATTGTTATATAGCCTAATGACAAAAATTATCCTTACCAATCCTTCTGAAAGTTTTAGAAAGTTTTAATAAATTCACAGAACCTTTTTGCCTTTAAATTTACGTACATTGTTTAGTCATTATAAGTTTCTGGATCTGGAGGTGCTTATGTTGTGAATTCGCTTCGAATCATTTTTTTCCTCCCATATGTTAGCGAAAGCATTTGTCGATAAATAGCAGTCCATGCACTATTTACATATTTGTTTTCGATTTTCGAAATGGAAAAGTTTTCGTTGGTATTTTTTTTTATCTTTTCTATCTTTATTTTTTTTTTCCCTTTCCAAAAAGAAAAAAAAAAGAATAAACGAAAAATTCAATATAGAAGACTCGGAATGATTTGCTAAAGCGTCCTCGCTAGAAGAAATAAAAATAAAAATGAAAATTCATTAACCAAATTAAATTTAGAAATGAAATCATTCTGATTTTGAAAACACAATAAAAAATTGTGAACAAGATTCCAATAAAAATTAATGTTAAATTACTTCAACTTTGATATTTTTATTTAACATAGTTATCAAATGTTATCTATATTTAATGGATCGGGATCTATTTATATTTAGAATCTTAGTTTTAAAAGAAATTTGCTTTATATTCTTATATTCTATCTCTTTGTGTTTATCTTTTTAATTCTGTATTTAGTTTTAACGTAAGTTACGAGTCAAGTGCCCTGCCTATGTTTTCAGTTGTTAAATCCTTGTAATTCTTTATTTCAGTTATGATCGTAGTTGGCGTCATGCGAGCATTATCTGAGCAGGAAAAAAAATGAAAACTATAGAGTTAAAAAAAAAAAAAGAAAACTCTTTATATAAAACGCCAGAGATGATATGTGAACTTAAATTCTTATCGGTAAAGAAGCAATAATTCATTACTAATAATTTTTTGACTAAATGTCAGTAAGAAGCATTGCTTTAAAGTCGTTAGAATCTGATATTTTAAATGGTCTCACTCAAAATTAAGTCATTAATTATTTCTGTTACAATTCATTGTTTCTTTGCAATTTTTGAGAAAATTTCTATTGACTTAAGTGTCGAATTGACTTCAAGCAAATTTAAATACAATAGAATTCATTTGCTGTCTCGCGACATTTTCCTTATCTTTCTGTGGCTCGTAGAATACTCAAATAAATTATAGTGGAAGTCGGAGTTTTCACGATGTGTTTTTTATCTCTTTCTTTCTGACGATTAATATTTTGTAAAAAACATTGTGCATCGTTAGGATGAATTATATATATAAATAAACTACTTCATTTATCGATTAACAAGATGCAAAAGAGTGACACTAATGTGTTCTTACAAAATTGAAGCTGAAGGAATTTGCTTCTAATTTTTTTTAAAAAAACTACATAACTTATATAGTCATGAAAAAAGTATCATTTTTCTTTTCCTATAAATTCCTCATCAGTTTTTAATCGATTCTTGAAGTTGAGAGGCTATTTTCTATTTTTTCTACTGACGATTTGTGGATATTAAAGTTTTTGATACTATATCTGTATCGTTTAAAAATAATAGTATTTTAAATCTTGCATTAAAAATGCTCTTTCATTGATTTCAAATGTAATTTTTAATCGAAATAAGTATTCTCCAATCTGGTGGCATAATAGCTTCAAGCTTCATATCTTTCTATTATAAATCTTCAAAACTAATTTTTTCATTATTTAATTCATTTTTTATAATCAATTCTAAACTTCATGAATTGGTAAATTCCATTTTTATTAATTAATAGTTTTCTAATTTAAATTTCTGTCAACAGAAATTACTATCTTTTTTTTTTCTTGAAAAATAATGTAAGTCTACGAATTATACGAATGAAACGCTATTCAATCTTTGTAGATAAGTATTTTTCACAACGACACACTCTGTAGATCACGAAATTCGATGCGCTTTTCTTAGATGAAAGTACGCGTGAAGTAGTCGAAAATGTATATGGATTTGTGAGTTAACCCTTCAAAGATTCGAGATATTTAACATAGCTTTCCTCTATTAGCTTGAATATTTGAAATCAGATTAGCTTGAATAATTTCAACTGCGCTTGTTGACTTGTTAATTTGAAGGGTTCGTAAAGCTGAAGTATCAGGGTTCGAATCTGCTGTGTGGCTTGGTTGTTTTCTTTTTTTTTTTCCTTGTCTTTTTTTCTCTCGTTGAATTTGCTTATTCCTGTTTCTTCATCGTTGTTTTTTTTATTATTTTGTCTTCTTTTTCTGTCTTTGTTTTCTATACTTTAATGTACTTTCTTTGAAATCTTTTCTGGTTTTTGTAAACGCATTAGTAATACAAATTACAAAAGCTAAATAATATCCCCTTTAATTAAAATAAAATTTTTATTACTTTATTATTTATGTTATTTAAATGATCGTTTCACAATTACTACTGTCTTCATCATTTGTTTTCTTTTTCATTATGTTAATTTTTTTTTCTTTCAAAAATTATTTATATTATTACTGTAAAGCAGAAAATTAAATGAAAAAACTGTAATTCCTGTAACTTTTTTTAATTAAATATACTATAACTGTTATTGTCGAAAAATAAATTTCAACACTTACATAAATATTTTTATTATTTCATTAACTATTATGTACTCCCGTCAACATGACGGGGGAACAATACGATGGGCCTTTATTTCAGATAGAGTACTTATAGTATTTTAATTTTTTGTGTTTAAATATTATTTTAAATTTCTTCATTCAAGTCGAGAATTGTCTTTAACGACTCTTCAGTTCGTCGCCGAGGGCGAGCTTCTGCATCTCATGCCCGTCTGGCCTGTGCTTGTAGGAGGCTAAAAAATGAACATTGAAATTTTAATCTAGTTTGCTACAATTAATGAGTTATTTTTTTTCTATGGCTCTTCTCTCATTGCGTCTCACATGCAGAAGGAGTGATAAGAGATATTTAATAACAATAATTTCAATTAGTCCCCGTGACCTAATGGAGACGACGTCTGACTTCGGATCAGAAGGTTGTAGGTTCGATTCCTGTCGCCGACGTTTCATTGTAGAAATTATTTCTATTTTCATAGGAAATTAAAATTATTTTCCAAACACAGAGGAAGTGCGTTTGACACAGTCAGATCTGGAAAACTATATAAGGGTATTTTAGTCTATCTTCTAAATAAAGATGATATTATTTGTAATTTCTAATCTAGGCGCTTGACTGCGTTCATTCCCGGCTTCGGCTGAGATCGAGAATTTGTACACGCTGAATTCTTTCTAGACTGGTCGTAAGTCTTCTGCAGAATGGGTGCCGGGTTTGTTTTCCTGATGTTAAAGAGGGCGGGCGTAGGGTTGACCCCCCGACTTCAACTTGGTCCCTTTGGTCACGAAACGCCGCGACCCTAAGAGCCTGTAGTGGATAGGCCTTCACTTGTTTTTTAATCATATTACTAATATAAGTCAGAAAAGAAAACAAACTACATTAGTGTAATGTATTACGAAACAAAAATAGAAAAAAAAAAGCAACAATAAAGAAAGATAAATAAATAAATAAATAAAACAAAGAAAAATACACAGCTGATACCCAGCTACTTGAATTTAGGAACTCATCAACTTAACAAATCAGCTATCGCCGACAACCTTATATCGCCTTTCAAATATTTAAGGTCATACAGGAAATCCAATGAAAGCAATGCCGATGAAACTTAAATTCTAAATCATCATCTGTCAAAGTGAACCGTTCCTTTATTTCCTTGTTTTTTATTATAATGTAGTGCAGAAATGGGGTGACATCACATCCACATTTTCTATGTGGATGTGATTTGATTAGTTCCAAATGAATCCCTCTCCCCATTCGCCCCCTCTCCCTATCCTAACATCTAATTCTGATAATTAGAAATACAATTATTTAACTAATCTAATTTTAAGTGAAATTCACTTGCATTAAATTTATTTTCCTAACAAAAAGGAAAATAAATTTAATGCAAGTGAATTTCATTTAAAATTTTAAATGCTTTAGAAACAAATACTGTTTTCCCACGACTCATTGTTATATCTATTCTCACGAAAACAAAAGAAAAAACAAACAAGCATCTATTCGGGAATCAACGTCTTGCAGTGATATAGACATTTAAAATTAACTTGTGATATATATTGATATTGGATATATTGACTAGAAACTATATTGTAGAATTTTAGCTTTTCGATTAAAGAACTTGAGTTAACTTTCACTGGATCTTAAAATACCGGGTGATCTAAATTTAAGAGGTTTCGACTTCTTATAAGGAAAAACTACTGGGCGAATTGTAACCAAATTTCGTACTCATACTGTCCTAAGTATGCGGTTTCGATTTCTGAAGGAAAAAAAATAGTTCAAAATTCGGTCACTAATGGTGAATTGTGGTGGTGCTGTCGCCGTAATTTCCATATTACCTAACTTATCTAACAAGTATTGGCGAAAAAAAGAGTTAACGTGCAATTAATTTATTGCAATCAAATGTGGAATCACTCTAACATCACGGATACGGCTCCATGTGCCTACTATCGCCTTGCTCTACAAATTACATTCTCTGCACAACATACTCGATAGCAGAATGCAACTGAATTGTGTCACTTGTTGCGAAATTATCTTTTTGACCACAGCTAAGTTCGGAACATTGCATTGATAAACAAGGCTCTTTAAGTAACCCCACAGCCAAAAATCTCAGAGGTTTAGATCTGGTGATCGTTGCGGCCATGCCGTGGGAAATGATCTGCTAATTACTCTGTCGTTCGTAAATGTTCGCCGTAGTAAGGCTTTCACAGTAAAGTTATGTGAGGGGGGGGGGTCACTATCTTGCATTAAGATTGTGGTGTCAACACAATATCTCTGTTGAAGTGATGGAATTACAAAGCTCCGGAGCATATCGGGAGCAATTCACAGAACATGTCACTGGCCGCCATGCTGTGTTTTCTTCAAAGAAGTAAGGATCAATGATGAAGGATGCCGTGAAGCCAAACAAAGCCTTTGCCTTTGGTGAATGCAATGGAATTTGATGATGAACATGTGAATTACTGTCAGACCAAATACGGCAGTTAAGAGTGTTTACAGCACCATTCAAATGGAAATGAGCCTCATCATTCCATAGTATTCGCCAAGGGAATGTATCATCCACCATCATTCGAGCAACGAATGTCAAGGCAAATACTTTCCGCCTATCATAATCACCAGAAACCAAGTGTTGACTATGGGGTATTTTGAAGGGGTAAAATCTTAAATCATTTCGCAGAACTCTCCACACTGTCGTATACGGCCTGTCTAATTCCCGTGATACTGCACATGCACTACTGCTACCATGTGCATTTGCGATTCCCTGCTCCACTATTGCAGTTCCAACTTCGCCTGTTCTCTGCAGTCCACTTGACTTGCCACCTCGTTAGGTTTTACAAAGTTCCTGTTTCTTCAAATGAAAAATCATTTTCCGAAGATTAGTAAAAGTCCGAGGACCTCTACGTAAACCTTTTAATTGCCGAATGCCTGAATGAAACTTGCTGTTTCATTGATAGAAGAATTTAACAAGTAACGCGCGATTCGGTAAGGTGAGGTTCCTGACTCTTCGCTAATCGTGGATTTGTGAAAAATACTTTATGACTCCTTTTAAAGGCGGAGGTTGTTCGATCACGTCACAGTATGCAAATTACTGGGACAGAAGCGCCACAATTCACCCTTAGCGGCCGGAATATTTGAACTTTTTTTTTTTTCTTCAAAAATCGAAACCGCATACTCAGGACGAAATTTATATGTGTACGAAATTTGGTTGCGATTTGCCCAGTAGTTTTTCCCGTTGAGAAGTCTAAACATCTCCTCTTTAATTTGGATCAACCGAGATACACTGTCCGGCCACTTTATTAGGTACAACTATCTAGTAGCGTGTTGGGCCTCCTTTAGCCCTCAAAACAGCCTGAATTCGTCGAGGCTTGGATTTCACAAGATGCTGAAAACGTTGTTGAGGTATTGTTTACCATCCAGAGATGAGTGTGTCACGCAGTTCCTGAAGATTTGATGGTGATGTAGGCCTGGAGCGAGCAGCCCGTTCCAGCTCATCCCACAAATTTTCAATCGGGCTGAGATCCGGGAACTGAGTGGACCTCTGCAGCAAGGAAAAATAATCGTCATGCTCCTCAAGCTATCCCTTAGTGATGCGGGCTTTGTGCACCGGTGCATTATCCTGCTGGAAGTAGCCATCTGCACGAGGATAAACTGTTAACATGTACGGTTGCACTTGGTCAGCTATGATGTTTAGATGCGCTCTAGCATCCTGACGTGCCTTCAGAGGTTTCAATGGACCC
>JAFIDM010009631.1:12019491-12035182 GCA_023159025.1 Thereuonema tuberculata
TTTAATTAAGAAACTGAGTCAAAGCTACTTTGTTTTGTGCTTTCTTTTTTTCTTCAGTTCAAGGCTTTTTCTCTTGAAGCGAAGAGCGTTTTATCGATTTCTGAGTCTCGCACAGTCGATGTTATGTCGAAGAGATAATATTTAGTCTTCGGTCATCTTTAATATTTTAAATTTACCCTGAAGTTTAGAAAAGATCATTTCGTTGGCTTTTAGGTAAGAAATAAAACGTTTTCTAAAAAAACAACTCTCTAAGTCTTACAACTAATAAAATGCATTTTATGATTTTTAACATGAGATAACTGATCTCAATAATAATAATAATAATAATAATAATAATAATAATAATTTTTAATATGGCACATTTTAATATTTCAATATAGTATAGTCAAATTAGGAAGTTTCTCACTTCCTATCAACAGGTGCCAAGTGCATACATAAATTTATAGAAAAATAGAGAATATTGAATGAAAAAAATAGCTTAAATTAGAACAATCCAGAAAAATGAAGTTGTTACACAGAGATCAGGAATTAGTATATTCCAAGATTTGTTAATAAATATGATGATGATCAGTGGCTCAGTCCGAAGACTGGTTGGGATGAGATCCATGTCATGTTCCTCGATCTTGTTCAATTCTCCGCCATCATCTTCACAAAGCCTCTAACTCCTAAATCCTTGCATGTTTGTGATATAAAATTATTGCGAGGTCTTCCTCTTCCTCCGCTTGGAATCTTCCCCTCTGGAACTCTCTGTACAGGATTATCGTGTTTCAAAACATGTCCCAGCCATTTTAATCGTCTTCTTTTAATTATACTTATAATTTTCTTTTTTTCCTCCACAATTTCTAATATCTCGCTCTTTGTTTTTTGTTTCAGTCCAGCTGATTTTTTCCATCCTACGGTAACACCATATCTCAAAAACTTCTAAATATTTATTTTCCTTAGTGTTAAATGTCCATGTTTCCGAATTATATAATGCAACCGACCAAATATAAGTTGTTTGGATATTAGCCTAAGGAAAAAGATATTTTTTATTAAATGTTAATAAGTTTTGTTTTGTTCTAAATGCATTCTTAGACATTGCTATTCTAGTTTGTATTTCCATGGTAATCTGCAGTCTTGTGGGATAATTTGTCCGTGATAACAGAAACTTTTTACTTGTTCAATTCTTTGGTTATTGATGCTTAAATTTATTTGTTTTTCTCTGTTTGATATTAAGATAACTTTGGTTTTCTTAATGTTTATTTTCATCCCAAATGTTTCTATTGTTTGATTTATTCTGTTTAGCATCTCCTGCATGTCGTTATCATTCTCTGCTAATATAGCCTGATCGTCTGCGAATTTTATTGTTTCGTATTTTTCTCCTCCAATTTTTACTCCTCCTTTACAGTTTATTAATGCTTGATCCATCATGATTTCAGCAAAGAAATTGAAGAAATCTGGTGATAAGAGAGAGCCTTGTCTCACTCTTTTCTGATAAATATGGGCTCTGTTAAACTATCACCTATCCATATGATTGCTTTTTGATTTAGATATAACTCTCTTATTAATTTGATAATTTGTGGCTCTATTTCTGTTGATGCAAGCATTTGGAAGAGTTTATTCCAGACAATTTTGTCAAAGGCTTTCTCGTAATCAATAAAACAAACTACTAATTCTTTGTTACAGTTCATCATTCTTTCAGCAATTATCCTTAGCATGCCTATGACATCCCTGGTAGCTGTTCCTTTACGAAATCCGAATTGCGCTGTTGATTTTCTATCATTTATTTTTCTTTCGATTCTATTTTTAAATACTTTTAGAAGTACTTTTGATGTATGTGCTATTATACTGATAGTTCTGAACCCTTCACAGTGAGAAGCATTTGATTTTTTTGGTATCGGGATCATAAGAGATGTAGAAAATTCTGACAGCCATCGCCCTGTTTGATAGATTTTATTTACAAGTGTAAATAATTCCTCTTGTAATTTTTCGCCTCCTGTTGTAATAAGTTCTACTGGGATACCATCCAGTCCAGGTGTTCTTGAATTTGGGAGCGTGTCTAATGCCTTAATAAATTCCTCTTTGGTTATGCTCATGTGGGAGTTTTCATTGTTTTCATCTAATGTTATTTCTTGAGGTGATTCTTTATCTTCATGAAGATCAGTAATGTAATTTTCCCATCTCTTTTTTTTTGTCAGTAGGATTCATTATGGGTTACCATTTATATCCAATAGTATCCTTGGCCGAATGCCTTTATTCGGGAAGGAAATTTTCGTAATTTGCTTATAAGCCAGATCCATTCTTCCTCCTTTCTCCAAAGCTTCTATTTCGGCACAATTTTTTTCCCACCATTCATCTCTGATCTCTTTACAGTATCTATCAATTTCATTCTTAAGTTTCTTATATAACATTTTTCCTTTTTCCGTTTTTCATATTTTTGCACTTCCTTCTTTCTTCCATTCTTTGTAGTATTTCGTTTGTAATCCATGGCTTCCTTGTTTCTGTTTGCTTCGTGCCTATAATTTCCTTGGCTGCTGCGGTTATGATAGTTTTGAAATTATGCCATTCATCTTCAACAGTAGTTATTGTGATTTGAGTATCTTGTATTTGTTGTTCAATAGTGTTTTTTGAAATTTTGTTCTTGTTCCAATGTTTTCCAATAGTTCTAGTTTCCATCGGGGGTTTCTTTTTTGTTTTTGTAATTTTTTTCCATTTTAATTTGTATTTCATGATGAGTAAGTTATGATCCGTATCTGCATCAGCTCCCGGATATGCTATAGATTTTTTTACTTGATTTCTGTACCTCTGTCTCACCAAGATTTAGTCAATCTGATACTTGTCTTCGCGTGGACTTGTCCAGGTGTGTCTTCTTCTCTTGGTTCCATGTGTTTGTAATAATATACTTCTCCTGCAGGCAGAAGCTGATAAGTCTTTCACCTTTTTCGTTTCTTTTACCTAGTCCTCTTTTTGTTCTTCGCCAACTATGGCATTCCAATCCCCCATCAATATGACATTGTCACTTGGCTTTCTCAGCCCTTCTTCTAATATTTCGTACGTCTCTTCAATTACGGTGTCGTCATGTGAGATGGTAGGCATACAAACCTGAAAAATGACAGTATCTACAGGAGTTGTTGCGAGTCTTATCATCATTATTCTTTCGTTAAAAATCTTTACATCGGTTAAATTTTTAAATGAATCTTTATCCATAATAATGGATACCCCTGCTAGACCTCATACACATCCTGAATGGACCACGTGAAATTCACCGCTTTGATATATTCTCCTTTTGATTTTAACCGTGTTTCTGCTAACCTTAGGATGTTAATATGTAATCGTTTCATTTCTAGTTTGATATTTTTAAATTTTCCGGGTTTTAATAACGTCCTGAAATTCCACGTTGCAATATTCTTACAAGGATTTCGCTTGATGTCGATCTGAGAGGCCTTGTTTCCCCTCCTGCCTGGCCTGGCACATTTGTCATCCAAATTCCCAGTTTTGCCAATCTCATGTATCCATAGGTGTACCATTTCATAACATTTCATGAATTTGGGATGTTATGAAATCTTCCTACTTGGGAAAATAATGTGGTAGTATTGTGGTAGTAATGTGGTAGTATAAATAATGTGGTAGCGACGTTCCACATCGCAATACTAAAACCATTCAAGATGTTCCATCCATGCTTTCAGGTGTCTGGTTCAGAGCCTCGCCGATGTCATTCATCATTGGTCTCTGGCCAGTAATGTCAATGTTGCTGCCCAGTGTCATGGCCCTCGGATTTATGGCGCCGAGAACTCGCCATGTCACAGTGTCGTCATAGTCTTTGTGGGTTTTCGAAAGGAGTACGGGTGCCACTCGTATCCCACCACACTCTGTTAACACTGTCGCTGTTGGTCCACGCCTGCTTATTCAATGGTTTCCCATCTTTAGATATAGTTGACACCTGTTAGTGTGTGCCTCCCCCTATCCGCCACGTGGGGACGCGCTTGGTAGCAGTTAACAGCTGTACCTCAAGTAATAAATATATAAACGAATATTTGCCTTACATAGATTAAAAGTAGTTCATCATATTAATAAATATTTAAGATATCAAATACAATAGAACCTCGTTTCTCCGGACCAAATGGGACCGGAAGTGATCCGGACTAACGAAAATCCGATTATCCGGAAACAATGGGAAAAATCCCAATACAGTAAAACCCCGTTATTACGCTCCCGCTTATAGCACTATCCCGTTCTTAACGCTCCTTTTATTCGGTCCCTGGAATTTTCTATATAACTGTATACTTTTACCCTCTTATAACGCTTCAAATCCCGCTTATGGCGCTTTTTTTATATCGGAAATTTTGTATCGAAAAGAAATTTTTTATATCGGAAATTTTGTATCGAAAAGAAATGTAACAGTGCAAACATTCTTTTTTTTTTTCCATGGTAGGAAGGAATCTTTGAACTCTGTGAAGTGCGGGTCTGTGATACAGTAGTGCAAAATGTTGAAATCCCTTTCTATAAGTGAAAAATTGCAAATTCTTCGAAAGTACGACGAGAATTCTACATTAAGTCAGAAGTTTTCACAGAATCTCTAGGAATCCTCTCATCTACTCTGAGAACAATAATAAAAAAATAGGGATGCAATTATCGATGCAGCGAAGGGTGGTTGCAAACGTAAAAAAAGTAAAGTGTGGAAAATATGAAGACGCCGAGGAAATTCTAATTGAATGGATTCATCAGTCCCGTGATGCATCAGTGCCATTAAGTGGCCCAATCATTCAAGGAAAGGCGCGTGAAATAGCGGGCAGTGCACTAAATCTGCTCCGAAAATATATTAGTATTGCTCCTAGTGGTGTATCAATTGATGTTAATAGTTACTTGAACCGTATTGAAAATGTCATAATTCATTACAGTAGCGCACACACACACGGCAAACCACAATTAAAGATTTTTTTCAATAGGAAATAAGCTTATATTTGCACTATATCTATTGCAGAATCAAGTATGCTTCCTGTAAGATGGTGTCTAAATCTTTCCCCATGACATAAATCATTTCCCCTCTATAGCGCTATCCCGGTTATTACGCTTGTAGGTCACGGTCCCTTGATGAGCGTAATAACGGGGTTTTACTGTAATAATAATATTTTTGTCTACAACTTACCATTTATTTTTACATCAACAAATTTTGAGTCACTTTAAAATCACAATACATTATTAATAAACTAATACATAACATGTTTTCATACAAATTTCGAACACGTTATTTTTTAATAAAATAGTTGGTAAGTTTTTGGTATGCTAGTTTCGTTTGCCGTTTACGGGCAGCGCCTTCACTGAGATTAGGTAATCTATTTTGAATGATTTGTATTGTATAACGAATCACTTATTTTTATTGTTTCATTCAATAACATTACAAAAATATTTATTTTATTTTTACAAAATTTAGTCCGGATTAACCAGAAATCCGGAGTAACGATGGCCGAAGAAACGAAGTTATATTGTAGTAGAAAAGAGAAGTAAAAATTATAGTAGAACAAATAAACCTACATCGAGATCAATCATCTACATTCAGATAAAAACTAAAAACACAACAAAAATCAAATTATAATAAATAAATAAGTAAAACGTATAAATTAGAAGGATAACAAATTAGAAGGTATCAACTTTGAAAATCGTAAATATTATTATTGGTACTAGTACTAATGTTAATAATAATAATAATAATAATAATAATAATAATGTAAAAATAATTTGTGAATCTCAGCAGAACCTACCAGAACAAAAAAAAATATTATAAATATTTCTGAAAATAGCAAAATGAAAATAGCAAAAAAGTAGGCACAATGCAAATAACAAGAGAGGAAAGGATTCGCACCCTGAGTTCGCCACCGGGAAGAGACTGGGACGGGCCGTTTCGTCCTTTTTAGGACTCATCAGCCAGCCAAACTTCCTCGGTGACGGACTCAGAAAGGTGCGTTGGGGCCGTAATCCCAAAAAAATATTTCTGAAGTAGAAAAGTTTCCGATACGTAGCTAACAATATTATTTTTACGAAATCGCGAATAGTAGCAAGAGTTTTGCAATTTTAACCCAAAATATCTTCAATGCTACTTTTAAACGTAGTAATTTTGTAAAGATTTTAATATAACCAACAAAGTTATACCAAAATTTCTACTTAAAGATACATTTTGAACTATGTACTTTAATCACTGAGCTGCTTAAGTTTTAATCTTTTAGTGCTTAATTGGAATTGGATGATTAAACTATTCGATTATTTTCTAAAACAAGCTGATTTTTGAATACAAATGTACTTTTTTTTTACAGTTTCTTATGCTATCAAATCCCGCCTTTATGCAAAATTTCAACTTAATCATTCCTAAAACTGTAGAAGGGTTCTACAAACATGGTCCTTGGTTTGTTCCCGGTGTTTTTATTTATTTTTTTATTTTATTTATTTATTTACTTATTTTTTTTTTGCTTAGGAGCGGTTTTTCGATTATTCGCAATTGGATGCCAAAAATACTACTCAGTGCCATGTTTCTGATCTCAAAGAAAACTTGTTAAACCTTCCTTCGTATCACTTTCTCTAATGAATTTTTGGAAAAGTTATTTGAAATAATTTATTACAACAGTAGTTTTCAACTTTGTTTGGCTCTGTTTCAAATGTATTTTCCTTTCATCCTCATTTGGATTTTGAAATTATTTTCATCTGAACTACTGTCTATTTAATTGAAGCAATTTCAACAAATCCATAGATCTTTGTAATTGTAACAGAAAATCGAAAAAGAAATAAACGTATTAATATTAAATTTTAATGTCTTTACTGAAGTCAATACGAATTATGTTTAAATTAACATCGGAAGCGCAGTGGTGCCTCAAGGAATACACAATGAAAAAACTCACCAATGAAAAACGAGTTGTTTTGGATTTTCTCTTCCAATTTTACTGTATCAAAAAAAATAAAAAATAAAGGTGAACATTAATTAACTACAGAAAATGTAGACTTAAGATTTTTTACCTTCAATCTTTCTCAAAAGAGTATCTTTAAGCAACTGAATCGAGTGAAAGTTATTATATCCCTTTTGTTTCTTTCCATCATTGTATTAAGAACTGTTCTTCTAACTGATTATGTTATTTTTACCACATTTTCAGATCATATTGTATAGATTTTCAGATCATTTAATTGATTAATACCTTTTTTAAAAATAGTTTAACGTCAATATTGTAGTTTCAAAATTTTTCTTGACACATCTTTCCCTAGTTTAAGAGAAAGCTTTTCTTCAAATGCTTCTTTAATAATGATGGTGTCAGTGTTTGGTAAAGGGAAAAAAATTTTTTTCGAATATAATGACAGTTTTCATTTATTACAGAAGCGATAAAACCAAGTTTTAAATGTTTACTGAATAGTTCTGGACTTTGAATTTTATCCTACATATCAAACGTTAAAAAAAACTGAACAATATACATTTTGATTTATTTGGATAGATAAACTAGCTGTTATGAAAGTGACAGCAGCAAAACAAACCATCCTTCTCAACTCCTCAGATCTTTAGTAAATCTCGTATCCCGTGACTTAAGATAAGAATAACCTGAAGATGAATTTACAATTCCTTGCATTCCTTAAATTGCATTTGCGATTGTTCATGAATTAAGGAATTTATCGAGTTTTCTAAAAGATTTTTTTTTGTCTTAAACTTTAATTGTTTTTTACTCATTATGATTCTTGTTGTTATAAAATTGATCTTTAACATGCTTTACTTTCGGACACAGATTCTGCGAAATAGATTTCAGTAGGTAAATGGAGAAAGAAGAGTTATCCCTACAGCAAACGCCTACTCTAAAATTTGTACTTAAATTATTTGCGTCAATCGTTAGAAGTTGTACAACTAAATAATTAACGGGTACATGGAATAGGATTACATCTCCAAAAAAGGGGAGATAATGATTTATCAAAATTGTTGTTTCACTATGGATTAAAATGTAATCAAATTGATTAATTTTCCTGACAAACAATAGGTATATTGTAGCATTCGGAATATTGTAAATAAGTATGAGTGATACTTCAAGATAAGTCATCATCTCCGCCCTCCATCAAAACGCTACCAGCTAATGCTAGACTATGGCATCAGTGTAATTCTTTTTCCATCTAATCCTTCAGCTACCAGGGGAACGTTTTACTTGTTTTCAGTGGTCTCAGATAAATTCAGCTAATGATTAGGAATTTCTGCACAAACTCAAAAGGAAGATGGTTCCACCAATTGCTTTATTTGATGGTTCCACAGTTTTGAGTTACATAAAGAGGAATTCCTTACTTTCACCATAGTTTCGATGACGCCTATCATTGACCTCTCTACTGCTATCCTTTTTAGAAAACCTTAATTGCATCATTCAGGAACAGTTACAAATGCAGTTTTAATAAAAGATCTAATATTTATATGGAAGAAGTATTTCTCTCTATCAAATTAACTTATTTATCTAAAGCTTTTTTATTTTTAAAGCCAACTTGAGTAATTAAAAAAATCATTTAAAAAGAAAAATGAACAGTTCAATTATCCAGCAATCACGCGTCTGGGGTCGGTAAAGAAGAAATTCCTTAGAACGAAGAATGGTAATTCCTGAGTGGTTGTTGATCTCAGGTTATTTCATGGGTGGCAACCTGACAAATTTATCTCATCATTTTTGTGAAAGTAGCGGAACCTCTTTCTTTCTTTCTTTTAGGATAGTGGTGATAGTTTGATGTCCATTTTTTGGTTGATTAATTTCTAATATAAAATAATTCTGTAAATCATAAGATGGTTCTTATGTTTCGTTCTGTTATGTTCTTATGTTTTCTTACTTATTCTTCTAAAGAAATATGGTCATTATCCTGTCATTTCAAATTCTATCGGTTCTGTTATTCTAGTTATTGTCTGTACATTTGCTTAATTTTATTCCCATATATAAAAGTATGTACAATGCTAATGCATATCAAAACATCAATTAAGACTTATTAAACAAATAGTAAAAGAATATTACGTAAAATTGTTTGCATTATTTTAAGTATTTTAATGTAATTAGATTAATAAATAGGATTATTAGATGTGAAACAGTGGTATAATTTTAATGTTTTATCATCTCCTTTAATTCATGGTGTTAATTTGTAAATTCTGCACTTCTTAAGGAGATTTCTTATTATAAAATCTTCGCTTCGTCAAATTTCGGCATTTTTTAAACTGAAATCTATTTTTTACCAGGATCTCTTTCTTCGTCATCTATTTTTCATTTCCTGCTTAATTGGTTATTGCTGTCTTTGAAATAACATCTTATCTGATCGTGACATCAATTATTCTAAGCAAATACGACTCACGTCAAATTCATTATATCTTATGACTTACGATCGGAAACTTGACATCAGGATATTAGCAATTTTGTACGTTGTCATACATTATTTTCCTTTCATTTCACGGTTATCCTTATCATGTCACTTCCTCCTTGAACATCAGCGATAATTTACGCCTGCTGGAAACCAAAGAACCCCCATCTATTAATCATTGGAGTTTGCATGTGAAGGCGTTGTCACTGGAATATTTAATACCACCTATAGAATGCTTCTTCTTCTTTATTTCCGGCCTTTGGAAGCAGCTCAAAATTCTGTTTATTCGTGTTGAGAATTAGCTGAAAATCCGGAAAAAAAGCGAAATTATTTTTAATTAAAATAACTGAAAAATTGAACTGAAAATTTTAGGCTTTGGAAATTTATATAACATTTACAATTATTACTATTAACATAGAGATGGCAGTGAATCAGAAAAAAAATAACAAAACAAAATTGTAATTTATAGTAATTTGAAAATTTATTTTTTGTACCGTCTGGAGAAGCTGTTACTGAAACAGAAAATTTACGAAATAAATTATGATTATGTGTTTGACAGTAAAATTATACATATTTATATATTATTATTACTTTATTATTTATATTTTTCAATTTACTATTTATAATTTTATTAGCATAATTATTGGACAGTTAAACTTGCTAAGAAAAAATAAACACACACGCACACACAATTGTGAGGCGCAGTAACAATTGAGTGAAAATGAAATAAATAATTTATTGATTGTTAAAGAATATCTTTCTCACCTTTATTTTTCAGATTCGGTCGCAATTTAGCCTTTATTTAATTGACTTAAGTTGTATTTGAATTCTTTGTTTAAGGCGAATTATTGGTTTTATGTGTTTAAAGAATAAAAAGTCAGCAGAGTATTTCATTTGAATATATTTTTATATTTAAGACTTAGTTTTACTCACTTACGGTTGTCTGTCGACATCTTGGTTTTACACAACATCGGAAGTCATGCCGGTTTCCGGTCCCTGTTTATACAAAATAACATGGCAATTTGCCTTCCCAACACCCCCCTTAAAATAACATTTGTTTATCACTTTGGTTTTAACTGTCCATATAGTCCTCTTAAATTTATAAAGGTAACACAGACAGTCCTATACACTGGATGCACTTTTCGTGCTTTGGAGTAAACAGTCCTTTAGTCATAACACCTGCAGGCCTCTCTGTTTGAAGATATTCTAGAGTCACTTGTTTATTTTGCACTGCTTCACGGATGAAATGATACCGGATATCAATATGCTTTGTCCGAATATGCAAAACTGGATTTGAAGATAGCGATTTTGAAGATATAACTAGTATACGATCTTCGGTCGACGATATTTCCACCCCAGTCAGCATCTACAAAACCGATCAATTGTTCCTTGGTTTTTGTAAATGTCAAACCGTAGTTTTCCGTCCTTTTTACGTAGCGAAAGACTCTTTTTCCTGCTTTCCAATGTTGGCTGTAGTCAGTGTTGAATTGACTTAAGTTTCTTACAGCATACGAAATATCGGGACGTGTAGATGTGTCTAAATACATTAATGATCCGACAAGATTCTGGTAAGGAATTTTCTTCATTTCCTTTTCTTCTTCCTCTGCCTTTTTTGGCTTCGTATTTTTCGTTAATTTGCTGTTTGGATCGAGAAGGGTTGAGATTGGTTTACAGTTTTCCATTCCGAAACATTTCAATAATCTAGAATACATTTACTTTGATTCATTGTGATCTGTTTCTTCTTTAGGTCCTGTTTTAACGGTATCCCCAAACAATAATGCATTGGTCCTAAATTTTTCATTTTGAATGACTTTGCTAAATCCTTCTTGATCATTTGTAGGGTTTCAATACTGTCGGAAGCGATCAACAAATCATCAACATAAACTGCAATTAACAAATCAAAGTCAAAGCCGGCTTAAAAAATTTAATTAACACTTTCGAGTAAAAAATTTAAAACTTGTTTAAAAATAAACCTATATACAATTAAAATTAGAACGAATACAATTTAAAAATTACGACCAGGTTTCGCGTCCGTACAGTCGACGCATCTTCAAGTAAATGACTAACATTTTGTTTAGATTTAAATATCAAAGTCCAGATTGCGTCAAATAGTCCGTGCGTATCTCCCGTAGGTTGATGTGACGTTGGTTACTTTGGCACTCTGGTGATGTCGTCTGTTGTGCGATGTGAAGGCACTATAGTTCCAGACCTCGTTTCTTTCCTTTTTTAACTCGTTAACTGCCGTGAAAGTTGTTGTCTGGTGGCTATCTGTAAGAAACCTAAAAAAAAAAAAAAAAAATTTAAAAAAAAAAATAAAAATAATTGTTACTAATTCAATCCCTTGAGGCATAAATGGTTCTATTGGTGGAAATTTATAGTTCTTTTCTTTTTTTCTTCTTTTCTTTTTGTTTTCTACGACATCCGTATTCAGCTATTGAAGCTATTGATAATCTATAATTATAAACACTCTGTAACGCAAGAATGAAGTAAGACTCCATGCATTCTCGTTTGAATTGGTGTTGACAGAATGCGACTATTTTCGATTGATCTAAGTTTATAGTATGCTTACGGGATATAAAATGCATATATGTAAGGTAATCAGTATTTCGGTTCGTAATAGCCCTACGGTGCTCCGAGATGCGTTTTGTAACCGTGTCTGACCAATATATTGGCAGTCGTGGTCAATACATTGGAGGGCGTAGACTTTCCTGTCAGTCTTTGCATTTCCACCATTTCCACTTAATAAGTTTTTCACAGTAGAACGAGTTGGCGCCGTGAGAATGATATTGTGGGTAGCACAAATTTTACGAAGCTTTGAAATAGTCGAGTGATAATCAATATAAACATAACTTGTATTACGTTGGGGCCGTGTTTCTGCTGCTACATCATTGTATATCCGTTTTAAAGAGCGTTTTATGTGTATATTTATAAATTGTTGAGGATAACCATTATTTAATAACATTCGACCTAGAATATTCAATTCAGAGTTGAAGGCTTCTATTGAGCCGCTAAGAGAAAAGGCTCTATTCACAAATAGACTTAAAAGATTAATCTTAAACGTCAAGGGCACGTAAGAGTTCTAATTTAATAAAATACCACTGTAAGTTGGTTTTCTAAATACAGCTGTAGTGAAACTTTCTTCTTTTTGTTGGACGTAAACATCGAAAAAGGAAATGCCGTGGTTCTTCTCTCTTTCGACTTCAAATTTAATGTTAGGATGAATTTGACTAAAAATTTCGCCAATACATACAATTATGTCTTTTTCGGCATAGGCCAAAATGTCGTCCACATATCGGAAGAAAAATTGTATGGGGGTATGTCCATAATCCAACAACTGAAAAGCTACCATTCAGCCAGCGTGGCTGATGCCGAAAGCCCATAAAAAGGCCACTTGTTTGCCTATATATATCTCCATTGAACAAGAAAAATTGCATCTTAAAAATTGCGTCAATCAATGGCTTGAGCTTTTCAAATTCCTGGCTTTTTTGAAACTGCTGATATTTCTTATTACAAATGTACTGGATAGATTGATAAATGAGATCTTTAGAAATAGAAGTGAACAGCGATACTGCATCTAACGAAAACAATTGGTGGTCAGGAAGAACCTATTTTGTTTTTAATGATTGCACAAAAGCTCTACTATTTGTGACGCTAAAAGATGAAACAACCCCCAGCTTCGACATTCGGGTGTGAAGAATGTTGGATATTCCCTCAATGGCGGAGTTCCTACAATTGATAATGGGCCTGATTGCATGAAGACCCTGCTCATTGGTTGCTTTATGTAACTTTGGCAACGCCCTTAATTTGGGTATGTCCAATGAACCATCCTTTAGCGTTTCGGCGGTTTTTTCATTAATAATTTCTTCATGAGGCAATTATCAAGATTGACACAAGACATCACCAGAGTGCCAAAGTAACCAACGTCACATCAACCTTCGGGAGATACGCACGGACTATTTAACGCAATCTGGACTTTAATATTTAAATCTAAACAAAATGTTAGTCATTTACTTGAAGATGCGTCGACTGTACGGACGCGAAACCTGGTCGTAATTTTTAAATTGTATTCGTTCTAATTTTAATTGTATGTAGGTTTATTTTTAAACAAGTTTTAAATTTTTTACTCGAAAATGTTAATTAAATTTTTTAAACAGGTGTGCCGGCTTTGACTTTGATTTGTTAAAATTAATCAGCGCACGTAAAAATGTACTTGTATAAACTGCAATTATTTGTAGTTTCTTCGTGTTGTTTCTTTACGAAAACACAGGGATCTTTATGTAATAGTTTAAACTTCATCTGTTTCAGATGGTAGTCGACTTTCTTAAACCACTGTCTTCCCAACTGCCATATAATGCTTTATGTATTTTGAAATTTTCAAATGTTAACTTTGAAGTATTTTCTGACATAATGTTTTCTAATCCTTCTGGAACTTCCATGTAAATTTCTTCTTCGATTTCTCCGTTTAGGTATGCAATGACGAAATTCGAGTTGATGTACTTCGAGTTCTAGTTCTACTGCCATCATTAATCGAATTGATTCCATTCTAACGATAGGAGAATAAGTCTCTTGAAAATCGGTTCCTGGTATTTGTGAAAAACCTTTGGCTACGATTCTTGCTTTTCTGTGTTCAGATGAACCATCCGCTTTATATTTGGTTCTTAAAAACCATTTTGAACCAATAATTTGTCTTCCTTTTGGACGGTCAACGAGTGTCCAAGTTTTATTTTTGACCAATGCTTCATATTCCTTCTGCATTGCCGGAATCCATTCACTTACTTCGGAAGAGACAAGCGCTTCTTTGGCTATTACAGGGTCTTCGCATTCTACAATGCTAGCTATTTCATCTGTTGATTCTGTTCTTTCTGTTGATTCTTTTTTGGTTGATTCTTTTTGGTTTTCTTCGTCATTAGTCTGAACATCCCGTTCATTCGCGTCAGATTGTTTTTCTGACATATCAGGGACCATCACATATTGTTTTCTTGGTCTTCCTCTTTTTCCAGTTCGAATTTTTCTTGGCAGAACTTGTCCTTTCTTCATTTTCTGAATATTTTTCTTAGAAACATCTTCTGGATACGTTTCCTTTTCAGCTTCGTCAGGAGAGTGTAACATTTGTTCTGAAAAATTATCCTCATTTATTGGTTGTGTTTGTTAGGTTGAACAAAACTTTGTCATCAATGATATCTTCCATTTCTGTTTTTGGTTGGAAGTCATGAATGAATTTGACGTCTCTACTTCGGTAGACCTTTCTTGATTTAGGATCCCAAATTGTATAGAATTTTGATTCTGGCGAAGAACCAATGAAAATACATTGGTTTGACCTTTTTGACTTGAACTTTCCTTTGTTGGGTGTTTTGTCAAGTATGAACGCTTTTATTCCAAAAATACGGAAATACACTCATGGACAAAAAAATTAGCGCACCAAGAAGGAGTCGTCAAAATGAAACGAAAATTTACATACGTAATGACTACTTTGATATAAGTAAATGATTAGAAAATCAAAGAAAAAGGATAATTTATTTCAGAGAAAAAGGCAAAAGAACGGAGGAGCTAATACTCCGTTGGACCCCCTCTAGCGCGAAGGCACGATGCGATACGATCGGGCATTGAGTCATACAAGTTCTGTATGATGTCTTGAGACATTTCGTTCCATATTTGCTGTAACCTTGCCTCTAGTTCGTTCAAACTCGTGGGATGCCCAACTCGTCGTCCCAAATGATCCCAGATATGCTCGATTGGAGACAAATCTGGGGATCGGGCAGGCCAAGGAAGGGTAGTAACAGTGCGGAGACAGTCTTGTGACACCCTTGCCGTATGAGGCCGAGCATTGTCTTGTTGAAAAATGGCTCCTGGGAGCCGTTGCATGAGTGGCAACACATGTGGTTGCAGGAATTCATGAACATACCGCTGGGCTGTCATGGTGCCACGGAACAATACTAGGGGTGATCGTGTATTGTAGGCAATGGCACCCCATACCATCACACCAGCTGTGGGAGCGGCGTGTCGCTATACAGCAAAGGCAGGATTGAAGCGTTCACCACGGGTTCTACACACACGAACACGATTGTCATCACTGCCGAGATTGAATCTGGATTCGTCGCTAAAGACGACCTGGTTCCATTCCGCTGCAGTCCAGTTTCCTCGTGCGCGGCAAAACTCCAAACGGAGGCGTCGATGGGTGGGCGTCAAGGGCAGCACACGTAATGGGCGCCGCGATACCAACTGTCCTTCAGCCAGGCGCCTTCGTATGGTTCGAGAAGACACAGCGGCCCCTAGTGAAGGTGCTACCTGTGCCTGGATGGCGGCCGATGAAGCAGTTGGCTGTACGCGTGCATTTCTGACTATGTGGCGGTCTTCTCGACGACTGGTCTGTCGAGGG
>JAFIDM010009631.1:12035282-12058545 GCA_023159025.1 Thereuonema tuberculata
CTGGTCCCTACACCTCCTCACAACACAATCAGAGCGGCCTAATTGACGAGCTACTCGCCTAGCTGACCACCCAGCTTCCATCATCCCGACGATTCTCCCTCTCTCAAACTGCGACAACTGCGTATACTGTCTTCGAACACGGCGTAATGGCATGTCTACCTCAGCTCTTCCTTTGTAAATGATTCAGCACACTCAAACAAGCTTTGGTTACCTGTTTTATACTCCACAGAGTACGATGTTCAACGCCCTCTACCGGCTATACGTAATGCGCAATCACGCTGCATTTCTAATCATTTGCATATCTCCCCGACACGTACCTTCATTGCAAGTTTCGTTACGATCCCGCAATTATTTCTTGGTGCGCTAATTTTTTTATCCATGAGTATATTTTACTGTTGGTTTCTTACCTGTCCATACTATGTAGGGAATTTCACCTTTTAAACTTCGTGAAGGACATCTGTTTCTAATATGCGTTGCAGTAACTATTGCTTCTATCGAAAAAGTTGTAAGTAATCCCGCCTGGATGGCCATTTCGACTAGAGTTCGATTTTTCCATTTCCGCTACTCCATTTTGTTGAGGGTATATTCTACTGCTAACTGATGTTTAATTCTATTTTCACGTAAAAATTTACTAAAGTTTCCACTGAGATATTTAGTTCCATTGTCCGATCTTAAGCATTTAATTTTCTTCTCAGTTTGATTCTCAACTGAAGCCTTATACTGCTTAAAAACATCTAATATCTAACTTCTTTTCGTCAGGAAGTAAACATCGCACCATCGTGACTAGTCATCAATAAACATAACAAAATATTTGGAGCCTCCATGGGATTGAGAGTTGGCATTGGACCACAAATATCTGTATGGATCAATTCCAACGTTTGTTCAAACCTGTTTTCGCTTGCTTTTGGAAAAGGTGTTTGTTTTTGTTTCCCTTTGATACGTATTTCAAATGGATGTAGTTTTCCCTTTGTATCAAATTATCACTTTATTCTTGAGCATTAACTCTGTTTAGTTCCTTTCATTTAAATTTGCAAATCTTTCGTGCAATTACATTCCTCGTTTGCAATTCTAGCCTTTTCTGTCATTTCATTAACAAAATAAAGACGTTCTTTCCTTTTGGCAAACATTATTTTCCTTTTAGTCTTTGGATCTATTACAACTGCTTTATCCTTTTCAAATATTACTTTGAAACCGTTATTTGTTATTTTCCCAAGTGAGAGTAGATTCGATCGAAGTCAATAACAAGCAACGTATCGTGAAGTTTAACTGTTGAGTTTTTGTTTATTTTCACTTTCACAGTTCCTGTTCCTTTTATTTCTGTCGTTTTATCATTTGCCGGACTTAAAGTTGTCATTTCAGCTATTCCAAGTTTAAGAAAACTTTCTTTATCTGAACAAATATGAGATGACGCACCTGAATCTAGACACCAAAGTCCTTTCTGATTAACAGCGTTAACTTTCATTGATGTTTCAATGTGTCTCGATGTTTGGCAACTTGTGGATTGTTGTTTTCTCTTACTGGGTAATTTAGCCCTACAATCTTTTGCCATGTGACCAACTTTATTACATCTGTGGCATTTGAATTTGCCTCCTCTTTATTTGTAATTTTCTCTTTATTACAATTTTCATTTCTCTCTCTGTTTTTTCTGCAAGCATACATTGCATTTGATGAATCACTTTCCAAGTAATCTCGCTTTCGAGCTTCAAACTCTTCCATTATCTTAATCCTTAGCATTTCAGGCGTAGGTAATATTTCTTGAGTTTCTATAGCTATTTTAAAGGAGTCATACGTATCATGGATACAGTTTAGCAATACTATTGTAAGTAGTTCTTCTACAAGCTTTAGGTTAATCAAGCTTATCTACGATGTCGAAGAAATTATTCAAATGAACACCTTTTCGCCTTTTTGCATTTTGAGCAAAATTAATTTCTTTAGAAGCATCGCCTTTCGAGCTGGTCCTTGCGACTGATAGATCTGATGCAGCTTTCTCCAAATCTCAGGTAACATGGCACATCCTTTGATTTGTTTTAGTTCCCTTGAACTAACTGTCAGTATTAAATCTGCTTTCACTTTTGCATCAGCTAAATCCCAGTCTTCGATCGCTCTCTGAGAATTAGAATCTTCCTCTAAAAGTTTCGGCCTAATTCGAGTATCATTTACATACGCCCACAAATCCTTTTTAATGAGTAAGGCTTGTACTTTTATTTTCCAAATATCGAAATTGTCTTTCGTCAGCGGTTCTGCAATTCTATGCATCTTTTCCATTTGAATTTTTGCGATCCGTCAAATCCGAGTTAGGCTTAAAGGCTTATGACTTTTATTCAAACAAATGAAAAATATTTCTAGTAATTTCCTTCTAGATAATTCAGTGCCAGCGTTGCCTGGGCCCATAACCTGTTGGTTTTATGTGTTTAAAAAATAACAAGTCAGGAGAGTATTTCATTCGAATATATATAGACTTAGTTTACTCATATAGGGTTGTCTGTCGTCATCTTGGTTTCACACAACATCGGAAGTCATGCCGGCTTCCGGTTCCTGTTACATATAAATAATCTGGCAATTTGCCTTCCCAACAATATAAATCAATGAAGATTCGCAATTTTTTTTCCATTAATAGTTCAGCCAACTTCTGGAAGCTTACGCAAATCATGGCTTTTATATATATACTAGCAGCGAAGCCTGTCGAACGACAGGCATGAAAAGCTCTGAAAAATCATTTTATTATCAACTTTCAACTACAAAGTAAATATTTTCTTATAAACTACTTTTTGTAAAAGAAGCATCAGATCCTTCTATCAGATATCCTTGATCTACTCGGTCAAGAATTTTGATTTTGACGTCGCAAGCACGACGTGCTCGAGAAATAGTAACATATAACTGTCCATGACTAAAAACAGCTTCTGGTAAATAAATACTAACCATATCTAAAGTTTGTCCTTGTAAATAAATTTTACTAAAAGTAAGAATGGAATAATTATTATTTTTGACTCAAAACGCCGAAAAGCATTTAAAACTCACCTTTGTAATCATAATATTCAAATTTCTTCTTATCATATATTAAAAATGGACACAATAAAACTTACAACTTCTTTACTTCCCATTCTATATTTCGTCCTTACGATAAATAAGAAGAAATAAATAAGAAAATAAGAAGAGGAAAGTTTTCTCTGTCTTATTTTCTTCTTTATTTTATAATTTGTAACATTTTGAGATTCCTGAGGAAGTCCTATCGTAAGGACGAAATATAGAATGGGAAGTAAAGAAGTTGTAAGTTTTATTGTGTTCACCTTTGTAATCTTAATGCTGCGCTAACTTGTGAACGAAGCTTCTATGGCAAAAATGGTTTTGAGTATCGAAATCAGCGTAAAAAACTGAGTAAGTACGCCGAATTTCACTAAAATGGGTGCAGTGGTATCAAAATTATTTGGTTTTGAACGTATGCTTTGTTAGAATTTCAGTTGTCTAGGTCAGTTCCCAAGGATAAAATTTCACGGAAACAACATGGAATGACAAAATGAACTAATATTTCATCCAATTTGAGTCCCCCTGATTCAATGTAGTGCAGTAATATTTTTTCAGTTAACAATCATAAGAATGAGCAATATTTTGAGATATTTCAATAATTTTTTTGATTTCTCATTTTCAAGAAAAAAAATAATAACTGTTAAGTCTGGCTTCTTCCCTCGAAATACCTTATCGTTTATTTTGCTGGATCATTACAGGAAGCCTTAAGATAAACTAGAAAGCAACAATAAATGAAACCTATTCAAACTACGAAATATCCCCCCCCCCCCCACAAAAAAAAAAGGCTAACATCAGTTACAGTTCAATTAATTATCTTTTAAATGTTAACTAAAAATAGATATAATGAAGATCTACTTCGCTTGCCATTGAATATCTGATAAATTATCATCCTGGTAGAATATAAGAGTTCTGAAATAAATAAAAAAAAACTTATAAACAGTTCTTTCACCATATTTCAGTATCAAAATCCAACTCTGTATCAATCGCTAAATTACACAGGTGCAAAAATTTTTTTCTTTCCAGCTACATGGGATATTTTTGCTGAATTATATATTTTAAAGATCGCAGATTCTAATAATGACTTCCATAACATCCCATCTATAGATTTTTTGCAAAATATAAACACATTTTTGATAAGAACATTTATTTATTACAATGAACTAAATATATTATATTTTCTTGCAACTAATCAAAAAATTGTTTCTGATATTTATACATACTTTTAGGTCTACTCTTTTTTCTTATGAAACCTTTTCCTCTTCTCTTTGATGCTTCTCCGAATTCGTTTTCGATTTCCTTCTCTGGTTTCTCGATTGAGCATCCAACAGTAGTCAGCCAACATATTAACATCCCATTTTCCTTGGTAACGTCTCTCGATATCACGGATATCCTGGTGAAATCTTTCACCCTGTTCTTCACCGTAGGCTCCCAAGTTTTTGGGAAAATAGTCAATATGGGAGTGTAAGAAATGAACTTTTAAGCTCATCTTGCATCCTTGAGCTTCATACGCTGCCAGCATGCGTTGTACAATGGTTCTGTAGTCAGGGTCCTTAGTATTCCGCAAAAACTTGCGCACTACATTCTTAAGAGTCCCACGCTTCTTTTTCCTTTTCTCCCTCTCGATGGCTGTACCACGAAAATGAGGTCACAGACGATAGCAGGTTTTTGTTTTTGAGCCGTGATCCTAGCAATTCGGCTGCATCTTTTTGAAAGACCTAAGTCTCTTACTAGGTTGTTGAGCTCACTCTGAGAAAAAAGTTAAGGTTCCTCTTCAACAGGAAAATCTGAGCTAGATTCGTCCTGGGAAACTAATGTGTCTGAGTCCTCTGACTCACTCAGGATGTCATCTAAATTAGAAGGTGGCTGTGGAACTTGTATTTCAGAACGATGGGACACTGGACGAATAGCTGACAAGGTTAGGATAAGATGTTTTTTTTTTCTTTTTTGTATTAAATCCTTTCACATCTACCGAGCTGAAGTAGCAGTCGGTTGTGGGATTTTTCTGTTCACGCCATATCATAGGAATGCCAAAACGAAATGAGTTTTTCTTTCCCTTAAACCACAAACGAAGATCTTCCTCGCATCTCCTGCACACCTTATGCGGAGCCCATGCTGTGCTTGATCTCCAAGTTTCAATTTGAAATACGCAAAATAAACTTTCTTCACAAACTCACTTATGTTTTTTGTTTGCTTTTCACTATGTATTCCTTACAAACATAACAGAAGTTGTCGGGAGAAATTACACAAACTCTGCGAGCCGTATTCCAGAAATAAAAACACAAGCACAGTAGCGTTCGAATGCTGGATATAACTGAGTGTGGCATTAGATGGCCAACTTGTTATTTATTAACTTAATTAGCTTGTTAAAACATGATCTAATCCAACAGCAGGTTGCTTATATTTATTTCGACACGATCGTGCGACCTTCCTCCTAACGCTAAAACTACTTTACCCACCTCCCCCTACCACTACTCTCTTCAACCATTAACAAACCATTAACATTTTTTTTATTGTCAAGTCCAGCTATAATTGATAGAATTAATGTGAGAAGTCTTAGTTTTAAGGCCATTTTCTAAATAAAAAAAAAATACTAAATTTTAAGTTAACTAGGAATTTTACGCTAAATACAAACAAAAACTTGAGTGTAGCAAAAGAAATTGACGTGATGGAATTTTTTTGGTATTTTTTTCGTTTTTACCAAGATGAAATCCATAAGAAAATGTATAAAAATCCTATGCAGTTTTTATGTGTTATTTGAGCTTTTCTGATGAAAATATATTTATATTTTTAAGGAAAAGTTTTACGTACAAGTGGAGCAAATTTCAGGTTATAACTGATTATCAAAAAAAAACAAAACAGCAACTTTTGTTAATCTTTCTTCATTTCCAGGAAAAATGTGGATTCCTTTTTCGTTCTCGTTCTCCTGGAAGCGCAGCTCTAAAGAAATCTAAGTTATTACCTGTGCGTGCACAGAGAATCATGACTGTTTCGTTCCAACGACCCAGTTGCAATTGATATACTAACAGTGAATATTAATATTCAAATATTAAAATGTATCCTGAATATTAAAATGTATAGTAAGTTTTAGAATGTTAAGTAATTTTACTCTTTGCTTGTAATGAAAGTATATGATGTACAATGCATTATATATTGTACGAATAATATATAAAAGTTGTAATATAAAACTAGACGGCTGCCAGTCGATTCGCTCCGGAAGCTTCTCGTATGTAACGGAAACAACATTTTTTTTATTCATAAAAAAAAAACAAATTACATTAAGTAAAACTAAAACTAAAAATAAATTACAGTTTAAATTCGAAAAAATGTTGCAATACAATATTGAAATCATTTGTAGTCGTCGGAAATTTGCGCAGTTGAGTTGACCAGCAACAATACTCCTAGAAACACATTTAATATGCAGAAAAATTATTAAAAAATGAAAAACCAATTTATTTTTTCATTTCTCAACAACAGGGCCCCGCAAGGAGAGGGTCAATTGGTCCCTCAGCACCGGGGCCCGAACTGAGGTCTAAACCCCCCCAAAAAAATATATGAATTAGCCTATCACTTGTAGACTTTTTTTTATATATAATTAAATCTACATTTTATAAAAACTACTTTTCTGCTTTAACCGTTTGCATTGATCTATTCTGCACTACAATGTTTGCATAGCAGATAGAGTGAATTTCTTCTAAACTTTTGGGTAGACCTGGAAAAAGTTAAATTAATTTACTATAAAAATAAGGCTAATAACTGTGGTGTGGAATATTTAGAGAAATTTGCAATCGTGTGGTGTTTCAGCGATATTTTTGCTAAGAATCTACGATTTTGGCTAACGTGGGACGGGGAGGGGGCGTTACTGCATTTGGTACCTGGGCCGTGAATTTAATGGGGGGGGGGGGGGCTGCTCAACAATACTCCTGTTGCCTGGCAGCGCGTGTGAAAGTCCATTGTTGTGAACAGAGTTGATCATACAACAGATGCTGCTTTTTTTTTAATAATATAGATTACTGCAATATAGTAAGAAAATAGCAAACAACTTGTATTAATTTCAGGATAAAAAAAAATGTCAATCGAGAAGCATTAAGTTTTTGAAGTAAAATACAGGTTTTTTTGATGAAAGAATAATTGCGTTTTTTCTTATTAGGCATTTATCAAAGGATATGTTTTTCAAAATAATTCTAATAATCTTTTTGTATTTAATTTTTGTAGATCTAACCTGTTTTAAACGAATTCTTAGCCTCAGTTAACACTGTTTCGTATTGTAGGGTGTTTTCGTAAATGACCAACGTAAATTAAAGACAACCCCTATTTTCTATATTTTTTTTAAAAATTATTTCCTTCTAAAGTCATTGTGTTGATTCTTTCAATCATAATTATGTTTCAAATGTCTTCTACCTCCATTAGATTATATATTTGCGGAAACTATTTCTACTTATAGGCTTCTTTATTGAGCAAAAAAAAAAAAAAAAGCCAAAACAAAACGAACATATACCGGTAATTAAAAACTTTAAACTGTATTAACTAAAATGTCGGAACTTTTCTTAAAATGGCAAGAACTTGGTTTAAGAAGAAAAATCATTCTCTCTAATGGCTTCAATTAAATGTTAGGCTACAGTTTCACAAGAACCGTGGTCGATTACAACTGAGAAATGTAGGTTCGATTTAATAATGGAAGTCAGCCATTTAAATTCTGACGACAAATTTAATAATACAGTAGGTGCCGCTTAATGTGATCACTTTGGGACCGATGCTATTTGATAACAATAACCGATTGATAACAATAAACGAAAAGTAACAGGAAATAAAAAATTTTAGTTTTACTTTAAATTTTACAAATTTTTAAAAGATAATGATTTATTCAAACGCTATTTTAAACAAATCGTTAATTCTTTGTCCCACCTTATGAATGGAGCAACTGTCATCCACGCTGTTTTATTCGCAGCATAATCAAAAGTCATTTCTTAACATCCTTAAAGCATCTTGTTTTGTTTTTGCCGATAACAAAAAGTTTCTTCTTTCCAGTCATGCTCGCACAACAGAGTACAGTTATACGTTCTTTTGAAACCTTGCATCCCTTAGAGCTCTCGTTTTTGAACAGATACGTGTGTTCTGGCAAGTCCGGTTTCATCAGCATTGTAAGATGTTGTAGATCAACTTTTCTTTGACTCATCTTGAGTAAATTATCAAAGCGTTTCAAAATGTCAATTTTGTCCTTAACAGTTAAATCATTGCGTTTTCTTTCCATTGTTAAAATGCTTGACCGGAAGTCAAGGAAGACCGGAAATCACCACCTGTCACACGCCCAACGGCGAAATTCCTGCACGTGCTAACAAAAGGCGCCCTCTTTTGGGGATTTTCTTTGCTTTTATAGTTTGAAATTTTTGTTGACTGAATGAAAAAAAAAAAAAAAAAATCGAAAATGGTATTCGAAAGTGATAAAAAAATCGGTTTTTGTAATCAGCGCCTTCGTTTATTGTTAACATGTGTTAATATACAAGCGTTCGGGACTTCGCGATTCCGATAACATTAAACGAATGATAACATTATCCGCGATCACATTAAGCGGCACCTACTGTAGTTGATTCCTAATATATTTAAATGTTAGTTCATTTCCAAAGGGGTGTAAATTTATGGAAATTTTCATATCAAGATTAAAAAAAAATGCTGTTATGTAAGGTCGGACAAAAACAAAGGATTGCTGAAAATATACAGGATTACCAAATCTGTTAAAATTTAATAAATCTTTGCTCTAAATGGCAGCTTTCATTTTGTAGTAGAATTAATTTATTAGAAAATTAATTTTAAAACCATTTGCTGAAGTTCTTTGCTTTAGCTTTATTATGTTTTAATTCTGTGATGCTCTTTACGATTTGTTATCATGTATCGTAAAGAGTATCACATAATTAAAAAAAATATAATAATGATTTTTATATGGAATAGCGAATTTCTGCGGAGCTTAATGAATTTTTATGTAAGCTTATTATAAGATCTTATGTGAGTCATGGCGAAAAAAGTGAATGATGTCGACAAAAATATGCTATCTACAGTCACCATATTTTGCGAAGTTATATAACATAATTTTCTCATGGATTTCTTACAACGGAAGAGTAGTACCAGTGTGATGTTTTAATAAAGAAAAAGTCAAGTTTTGAATGGTTGTCGGTTAATCCGGAAGTGGGCAGTTGTAGAGAGGAATACTGACCAGAAACCTGCTGTCACCTGTACGTCACAGGTCATTCAAAATGTAAAAGGCACTGGTTTTAACGTTCTTGGCTGTAGTCCAGTGATTTGGTGGATTGTTGTTGCTGACATTTCCAGGATCTCAACAATCATCAGTCGTAATTTACGCTTGGAAATACGACAACAACTCGTATTTAAAAACTTTTTCATTGCATACGAAAAATCGAAGATCAACAGCCGAAACCTTTGAGCAAAAGGCTGCTTTTCAACAGTGATAGTTAGAAACCACACTTATTTACAGGACAAAAATGGCTCGAGTATCGCAACGAATGGATTTCGAACGATCTCATGACCTCTGCTTACGAGATAGCACACGTTTGTAATATTAAAATTACTATATTTTCTCTAACAGTTTCGAAGTCTGATGAAGAAAAGTTAATGTTGGAAACTGTCACGAAATGTATTAATTTTAATATTACAAAAGTGTGCTATCTTGTTTTATTCTACCGCTATTAATCACACGTTAAAAGAAGATCTTAAGTATAAGATACATTATAAACCAGGCTAACAAGATGGGTTTTTTTTTTGGTGAGAATCACAAAATTAATAATAATTATCAAATGTAAAACTCAACACACTTAAATTAATATAAACATATATAAATGTATATATTAATTTAAACATTCCATTCCATTTAAACTTTGTAAGGTTTGGCCGAAACGGTTTTTTGAAATATAATACAGTCATCCCTCAACTTACGTCCAGGTTCCGTTACATCCGGCAGGACGTAAATCGAAGCTAACTTAACCTAACCTAATCAATAGGTTCAAATAAAGCAAAAAAACAAACGAACAAAAAAGTGGAATGAAAGTACATTATTTAGCGTTCAGTAGTAGAAACATGTATGTATATACATATGTAGGTGCCCTTTCTTAATTTGATCGTTAGAAAAGGAGAATGCTAAAAACGTAGTTTAATTCCTTAAGATTATGTCTACTTTAATTCTTATTTCCTAATTTAAGGTATTTTTTTTCGTTTACAGAGTTGAACTAAAAAGTCAATACCGTTAGCACAAATAAATGAGATCCTACAAGTAAATAAAGAAAAAGGAAGTTATTTCAACGTGTCTAATGTATTTTATTTTCTGATTAAAAGATTATTTATCTTAAAATTAATAACAACTACAATAAAAGAAGGTACTGAACTTAAGGCAGAAGAATTAAGAGGTCCCAATGTTGAGCGTAACGCAATTCATGTCATTGCCATTCATGTCATGTCATTCATGTCATTCACACGTCTTCACATACATTAAGCAGTAAACTAGTGAAATCCAATTAAACAACATCAAATATCGTGTAGATGAGGAGTATAGAGACTTCCAAACCTACACTTTATTTAAAGCACTTCATATATAATTTCAGCTCACAAAAGGCGATTCAGTCTATCTCTGTTAATTTAAAAAAATTGCCAAGAGAGAAGCAACGTAACTTTTTAAAGTTTTAGAAGAAACACCAACATATGAATCACTTAATAATTATTATTATTAACAACTGTATTAATTATTATTGATAATCAACAAATTAACGTGTGTAAACAATTAATTTTCAAATATAAAACTAAACACACTTAAACATATCTCGACTTACGTTCGCTCGAGTTACATCCGTTTGAAGATATATCCGTGATTCCATAAGGGAATAAATAACATTTGGACTTCACTTTCGAGCAAGACCCAAGCGAGCGTAAAGTAAAAAGGTTTCAATTTTTACGTATCTTGCGCAGTGGCAACAGTGCATTCAGCGGCAACTCTCCTCGTCAGTTGGTACGTGTCTTCAACTGTGCTTCAGTTGATTTTGTGTTTGAGAAATAGGTTATTTTGTGCATTTATCGTTAAATGTTTCGCTGTATTTTGCGCATCACGGCTCTTATACGCCCAATCAAAATACCTAATGATGAATCACAGAAAAAGAGGAAGAGCAATTGATGTTGAAAAGAAGTTGCAACTTATAAAGGTAAACCCGTCAATGTGATGGCACATGACTTCGGATGGTGTCATTCTACAGCGACGAGCATTTTGAAAACTAAGGATAAAATCGTAGAGGCTGTGAAAGTATTTGCTTCTATTAAATCGACGAAAGTGACGAAGCAACGACAAGGTCCTTTTCTAATCTAAAGCTACAAAGTTCAGCAACAGTCTTATGGTGAATATTATGGTCTCGTCTTCTCTCTTTCATCATCATTACTATTGTTCTTGTTTTTTATCTTTAATAATTGTTAATAATCCAATATCAGTAAAATATACAGTGTTTGGGACAGTATACTAATTTATGGCTAAGTCCCTAACCCCTATAACTCTGTTAATTTAATTTATTGACAAACATGTAAATTTTTCCTTTATTTGAACCAATTGATTGGGTTCGGTTTGTTCTAAAAGTCACAGTCCACAGGGTGCTGCAGGTAACCATTCTTAGACCAATAGGACTGAGATAAGTTCAGGTGGTCAGCAAGGCGCTCGCCCGTCTTTATCACCGGGAAAGAAACCCGGTACCCATTCTACAGAGGACTGGGTAGACCCTAGGACCCGTTTGAAGGAGAATAGTGTGGAAAGATCCCTTCTCCGCCGAGGCCGGGGATCGAACCCGTTTCCCTATTGATAGTTGTATATTTATATTAATCGAACCAAAAGTTTACAAATTATATTAAACAAAATACAATTAGAAACGTATTGAACAAAATAAAGTTCCTTTGTTTTATTTGTTCTTCATTTTTTTTTTTAAAAAAAGGAAAAAAAGCAAACGCGGGTCGTTTCACGTACCACTGTACTGCGAAATCATACGCGTTAAACAATGCTACAAAAGAAATGCTATTAAGATAATATCAAAATCTCGAAATTTTGAAGTTTCTCCAAACAATATCTTTAAGTATGTCGTATGTATTTCTCATCTCAAATAAGGGCGTTCAATCTGTGCTATAAGTCAACATCTCCTTTAAGCCCAATCTGATCTATTAATAACTCCAGCTGATGAAAGATCTTGAAACATTGTTCTATTGGAATCATTGCAAGTAAAAAAAAATTAGCTTCAGATTTCGTAAAAATTAGTACCAATCGTTTATATTTTAAAATACATTTTTACTTTAATTAGGATCTTTTAGGACATAGAGAAAACGTTCACGTAATTCATGTCAATTTTTTTTTAAACGATATTTTTTAAAATTTGGATTTTATTTTCTGTTTTGTTCATAAAGTATTAAGCACTTTCGGTTGGTGAATAAAACTGTATATATTTTGTCTTTTTTCATTGTAGAAAGAAGCAGACGAAGAAGTGGGAACAGAGCATTTGGAAAAGATCCTACCGCAGTTGGTGAGTAGCGTATCCAGTCAATTCTCTTTGATGAAAGGAGACAAGAATATTGAGTTTCCAGTAGAAGCTTTTCAAAAAAGCTTAAAAAATGGATCAAAACACGGATATTTCAACTTTGAAGTCGATGAAAGATATGACTTATTTATTTATTGAACCAAGTAATCTTTTCTCCCTTTTTCCTGAACTAAGATAAATTATGCTATCTTATGTAGAAGACGCATTCTTTGAAGAACTGACATTGTTTTTTTTATTAGTAATTTACATAAATTTCTTAAATTTCGGGAAGTAAAATTTTGATTTCTTGATTTTTTAAAAAGATGCTAATTTTGCATAAACTTTACATAAATTTTGCCTCTTCATAGTAAGTTTCATTTTGAAGGCTTTTATACAAAAATGAAACAAAATCGAGATAATGATTAAGTGAAACATCGTTGTATCTATTCAACTATTCACGTTTGAAGTCTCGAAGGTACAATATTGAAATCCTGATAGATTAATGTTTTTTTTTTAAGCTATGGATGAAAATAATGTATCATTTGAGAATTGTCTTTTTATGAGATGAAATGATCTGTAAGAAGTATTAAGGTAGTAGAAAGAAACAGTTAAACAAGCTTAATTGAAGTCGCCTGTTGAAATTAAATGTTCAGTGATAGGTTCTTAACACTTAAAAAAAAGTATTAAAAGCTCAATCCAATTATGATAAGTTTTATTTCATGAATTACTTTTCAAATCTCAAAAATAAATATTGAAGGAATCTTCATCTACTCAACAACTTGAAAAATTAAATGTGAATTTAGCACATAAAAATGTAATACAGGTAGTCCCCTACTTATGAATGGGTTTCGTTAACACAGCTTGACTGTAAGTCGAAAATGCTCAAAAAAAGGAAAACTGTTTATGTGTGTATATGTGTATATACAACTCGCGTAACTCATTAACTGAACAAGTAAATATTAAATTCATTTTTAGTAAATAGCTACAAAAAGTATTATACATGTAGATATAATATAAATTGAGTAAATATTTTCTAATAAACACACTTAATACGATTGTTTGCAGTAAACACAACCGTTGCCAAGAGAACAGAGAGCGGGAAATCTACGCCTCTACCAACGCCATCTAGTTCTCCTTCCAGCCAATGTTGCCTAACACAATTCTAAAAAAATCACTGACGCTACTACAACGATCTACAACAAAAAATGTCCGAAGAATATTGGAATTATTAAGTAATTTTGAAATGTTCAGTTTTTTTTTTTTTATATATTTTGAAAATTTTGTTGGTCGTAAATCTGGAACTACTGTATCTGCAAGGACTTTTTTGTCATCAACAAGGAATTAACAGCAAAGAGCTGCTGTTCTTTCTATCTTGAGAGGCTACTTCGAATTAAGTAACTTGAATTGAAGTTTGATCCATTCACATATAATGAACAACCCTGAACTGATTTATTGACAAAATCTAAACGAAATTCTCGATATATTGTTTTTAGGCTCTCCTCTTGCTTTTTTTTTATTCTTTTAAGAATTACGCATATTCTTCTTCATATCTCGTGACTTTTCTTTTTTTTTTAATTTTCTTTTCTCTTCCATCCTGTTTGCCTTGAAATTTATTCCGAAAGATAAATATTTTTCGCGAAATTGAAAAAGAAAATTACGATCGTTGGGAGCTATTTGCATACCGTAATGGAATGTCGCTCAGGTAATTCATGGAGGTCTAAGTTTACCCTTTAAATATGCAACCGAACCAATGGAAATTACTCCAGAATGATTCGTACACTACTGTATATAGTAATCGAATTCCTCCAAAGCTCAAAACAAACAAAACATAAAACAGATCGTTTATTTTTAACGAAGCACAAACCTATTCTATCGTATACAAGATAAAAAGAATCAAATTTACCTTTCTTCTAAAGATGCGTTTTATTGTTCTCAAAGTAAAGTTTTTGTCATCTTTAATAGCAGCACAACTTTTTCTCTCTTTGCTCATTCGCTGAAATGTGTGTTTATGTACAGTGTATTGCCAAAAGCATTTGAACATTCAGTAAATGATAGAAATGATGGAAAGATCTAGCCGGACAGTAATTGTGTTTTGTTAGGTTATGACCCATATCTTAGTTTCTTAACTTCGTGAATTATTGTAGCTTTCATTAAATCGTAACTACTGTATATGTTTAATAAGTAGAAATTTATAGATTTGCGGATGAATTGAATACCGTGAGATTCTGTGCTTGTTTCAAAATCTTATTTCAAGTTGATATAGATTTATCTTCTGCATTATATAAAGTGAATATATTTTGAAGAAACGAGATTTAGTGTAAATTAAGCTATTTAACAATACGTAACAATACCGTAGACGTAGTAAGAAAGATATAAATGTTTCTATAGAGTCCCTATGGAGTGATGTAAATTCAAAGACTGCAATGGTTGGTGCATCCATTGGCGTATCGAGGGGGCGAGGGGCTGGTAGTCGTTAGAACACCCCAATCCCAAGTTTTCCCGACTTATTTCATGACAGCTGAGTGGAAAAGTATTGAACTTAGTATGAGCTCAAGCTATTAGCGCGAGCGAATCGTGCGTGCCAATTAGCTGTAGGTTAGGTAAGTTGAGGGGGTATGATGTTCTCCAGGATGTTTACTTTGAAATTTTTTTTAAAATTACCTTACCTGGTTAAAATAGGAATTTACCAAATAAATTTATAACGGGTAGATATCAAGAACAGCTAATAAAATAAGGGAAAATGTTAGATTTATCCTCACATTAACGAAATTACGATTATAATTATGATAATAATGTAGACGATCCACTCGAGATCTGTCTACATTACGTGGAACACTAAACAACTGGGTGTCACACACGAATATCCGGTTTAATGAGCTTCAAACGATGAACTACGCATGCGCAGTTCCTTCTTCAACCGTAGAGTATTACATTATCCAAGTGTGTCTGGATGATGTCATCATTATTCGGATAAACTTCGAAAAACTATTTTCAGTTTTACTTTATTCAACATTATCCACGTATTTTGAATCATGTCAACATCCGGATAATAGTGGTATATCCAAGGTCGAACTTTAACCGTAACATACAAATTTAAAAAACGTAAAAAATTAATTTATAATCTTCAAGAAAACCACATTTTTATTGATAAAATTCATTTTGCAATTGCATAAATTATTTTTACGAAATTTTGATTTGGGAAAAGATTTGATATGTGCATATTTAATTTGTTTTTGTTTTTGTTTTAATGAAAAGCTTCAGTTTCATAGATTGTTTCTCGTATGTGAAACTTGCCTCCTGGCAATGCCATGATTGGTATCTCCTGATGTCTGACTTTTCATAATGATGTTTATGTTGATTAAATCTTTTATGCAAATTCTGGGAACTGTTTTGTAATCCTTTTCTTTATTATTTTTTCGTAATTTCTTGTAGTCTCATTGCTGTGATTATTTGTACTCTTTAAATTTATTGAAGTTATTTTTATTTTAATACCTAGTACTCTTACAAACATGGTAAACTAATTGTGTACCATGAATAGTCTTTTAACAACGACTTATAGAACAATAATGTAATATTAATTTCTATCGTTTATCTGTAGGTGTACATTTTATTTCTATCTCATATTTTTATAAAACCAAAACGAAAGTCGTAAAGTTTATATATCCATTATCACAGAATTTAATTAAGTATTACATTCAAGCCAATCTCTGTGAATCACGAATCTGAATTTAGCAAAACAGTATGAAGTATTAATCTCATAAAATATCGGATTTTTGACTTGCATGAATAATGCGATTGGAATGCTTTGATTTCTCTGCGAATTATCGTTCTGTGTTGCCATCATACACATCAAGAAATTTAATTGGATTGTTAGTTTGAAGTCCTATGCTAAATTGAATATTCGTGTTACGGTATCTTATTAAATTAAATCTTTCTAAGACTGCCAATTTATCGTCTGCATAACAAGAAACAGAACGTAGGCTTTGATATTCTGAAAGCCAAATTTGGGCTATGAAGACAGTCAGTTTTTGAAATAAAAACTGCAAATTTAAATAATTGAAATATTGAAGTATTATTTTAATTTTACTTCTGAAATTGGAATGTAAATTGAATGCTTCTTTCCATAAAAACAAATTAAATCTTAAGGAAAACCATTCTTTAAGTAAAAAGGAAAATTCAGGTTTATATTAATTGCTTTACAACAGATTGAAAGTTCAATTGGATCTTTTTTTTTTTTTTGTAGAAGTTTGACTAAATTGGATACTTAGCCAAAGTGGAATGTTCAATTTTTAATTATTAGTCGGTACTCTTAAAGACATTCATTGAATGTCGATATGATTTTTAACATACACGATAAGTACAGATACATACATACAAACAAACAAACAAACAAACATACTTATGCGAATTTATGAAGTCCTTGATCATGATACAAGGGAAAATCCTACAAACAGTGCGAGGCAATACGGAATAAGTGACATTTAATTTCCGTTATACATCAGAAGTTAAATCCCATCTTAGAAAAAAAACCAAACTTTTTTCATCAAGTTTTCATCAACTCATTTCGATGCATCCGCCAATGACTAAGGTTGAAGAAATTCATGTTCGTCGGCTTGTGACTTTAGTAATTTTAGATTTTTTAATTCCTTGTGTTTTCTTATTATCCTTGATAAAGAAGTCCGTAAATTCACTGGGTCTTCGAAACATGTTGAATAAAGTAATTTAAATTTTATTCGATTTGTACATTCTTGGACTTTATAATAGTACATTCCTGGAATTTTTATTAATTTTTACTAAAAATTTTAAGGAAGAATTTTTTTTCTGCTAAACTTTCAAATTTTTTAAACAAAATGCGATAATTATTTATTTTATCTGTCATTTTATTGAATATATTTATATTGAATCTACTAGTATTTAGTTGAAATATATTTGTACTATAATTACATTATTTCTAGTTCTTTCTATCTGCTAAGAAAATTTAACGAATCTTTGCATTGAAACTAGAAATTGCAAAAATATTGTAAAAATTGCAACTATTTTTCTATTAGGAGCAAAAAATTAATGGAAGTGAAAGCGAAGGTCAATGCAATATGTTGCAGTCATCTTTCCACAGAACGTTCGTCAACATAGCTAAAACCTTTCTGTAATATTCTGCTGTTTTCCACTAAATATAACATAAACAATATTAAACAATTAATAAATTACATGTTATTATTATTAAGTTATTTCCAAGTTATTTACTTCTGTCTCCTTTTATCAAGTGAAACAAATATTAAAAATGTAAATATTTCTTTAAAATTTCATTTCAGTTGAATGTTCCAAGTGAATTATCGTTATTCATTTTATTTAAATAATGAAATTTCCGGGAGTATAAACTTATTTTCAGTTAAATTAAACTGATACTGTTTACATAAACTTGTTTATCTGTGATGGCAGATGGAAATGTTTTAGCTTATCTTTTTTTTTTTTTATAAAAATGCAAAGATTTAAGTTTCTTTATTGGTTTCTTACAGTAATTACTCAAACGCCTGATTATATTAATGTGCCACAAGTTTGCTTCTGCCTTCCACTCAGATCGACTGATTACGTAACCATTGATGAACTTCGTCATTTGCAAACTTAAGATAGAAATTGAGAGGCAAGATTGTGGCGGTACGGAGTTGTAGAAGAAGTTACTAGCAGTTTCAGTTGTTGAACCATGCCTTTCATATTGTTTGATTGAGCGTTGCCATGTAAAAATCATGAATATCCGTTTATGTTCCACTTTCTGTCATCGAAATGCACCGCTCAGACGAGAAAGACTTGGACAGTATTCTGTGGCGTTGACTGCAAAAATCCATCGGCAAAAATATTCACTCTCAGAAAACCGTTATCACTATCATCACTTCTGTAAGACTTTGTGGCACTTTTAATTTGCTTCTACAGTATGCTTTGATTGGCTTTTTTTAAAGGAAGATCCACTACTCGTCTCAATATGTTGTTCTTTCATTCTTTTAAGAAGATTCCCCGGAATAAAGACATATTATCATTTGCTGCCTTTTTATCTGTAAGATAATTCGTCGGCACCCAATGAACAGACCTTGCTGGGAACGTACCTGGTACCTATAATGGAATCAGGGATTATTTCTAACAGTGCGTAGCTCAACGAAAATTGTTTGCTCCGCCACTACATATTTCTCGACGACGTATAATTCCTTCGTTTCTCGATGGACATTTCATTCGTTCGACCATAGAAATTGATGAACATTTCGCTGCTCATATGTTGTGTATATCCCCAGCAGGAGCGTTGGTTTGGAACCAACATTGATGTAATCATGCGAGAGATACATATGTCGTAACCGGTTGGGATAAGTACGAACATAGCAACCAGTGGTATAGTAAACAATATTCTATTCGTTTATTTTTTTAAAGAAAAAAAAAACAGACATGAAAGCCATGATAGCAGTATTTATACTGTTCCTTTTCTTTCCGTGGTAATGAAATCATAAAGAAAAAGTTTGAATTTTATTTTTCGTTGTTAAACAAAATTTAAGAATTCATCAAATTGTCTTAATATATATTATTATTACTAGTACGTTTACGTGTATTGTGACATGTGATTTGAATTTCTCTAATTGTCATACGTAGAATATCTGTGTGGATTATGTGATACATTAGTAACATATCTTAGTAGCATTAAGTGATACATTGGTAACATAACATCTTATCTTCAGGGCTGTGAAATGGGAAAATATTTGTTGGATTCCGACTCCAACTCTCCAGCCCTGCTTGCCATATCGAAAACAAAGCTATACTCAAATGTACTACTGAATGGTTAAAAAAAAAGATGTTACTTCACTATTTTGCCTCTGGTGAAATCTAGCTATTTATCTATTTACTTTATGTAGTTATGGACTATAGTTTTATCTATTTCATGTTATGGACTATACATATGCAAAGTTTCGTTGTATTAATTTAAATTAATGACACCGTAATACCCTTGAATTAAAAAAGGTAAATTCGTGGGAATTACAAAGGTTTAGAAAGTAATACCCTGAAATTGCTTAACACTACGAATAGCTATGTTGTCTTAATTTTTTTTTCGTATTTTTATGTTTGTTTAACTCACTATAAAATAGAATTTTCCGATAGATTTTACTCTTTATCAAATTCTTTTGTGGATTCTCCAAACCATTCTAAAGTATTATCTTTTCCTTAGCTCGCATCCTTTAAAGTTCAAAGCTGTGATCTCATTTCACCTTAGGATGTTAGACCTTCACCTTAGGATATCCATCACTAGTATTAATTTTATCATTTGCATGCCAATCCTATGGGTCTCTCCCTTCTTATTCTAAAAAAAAAGATATCGTATCATACTTGCATCCTATATCAGTTGATTAACTTCTGTCGATAAAGGCGTTTACTACCAAGAAAGAAGGCTTCCAACTTGAAATCCAGTTTCTACTTGAAACTTCGTATTTTCCTGTTGCAGGGATGAGAAAAACAATGAGTACAGTGAGAATTAACGCAAATGAACAACCGCTAGGGAAGGGGAGTTGAAAAGCCGCAGAATCAGAAAATGAAATATTTCGTAAATGACTGTGGTAGGTAGGGTACACATGTTTTATGACAAAACTTAACCGCAATAAAGAGAATCAGAGCCAATGTAACTAATGGAGAGCCTTGTATGAGGGAAAAAATATTGGGGAGACCAATGTACAGAGTGAAAAAGTAGATCATTTTCACCAATAAAATGGTCAAGGCAAAGTGTTTTATCACAATGGAAACACAATAAAAAAAAAAAAAAAATGAGAATTCATAATGAGAATGTCTACAATCAAATTTGCTCGATAAATTTCAAAACATGATATTCTATTCATGGAAATAGGCCGGCTATCATATTGGTATTGATTTCGAATCGTTTGAAAACGTGTTGGAGTTAATATTCAATATGAAAACGGCTAACTGCAAAGTTCGAAATTGCTTTTTTTATTGTGTTCCCGTTGTGTTAAAACTTTTTGCCTTGACCATTTTATGTACAGTAGCCGAAGCAATGGGCGCCTTCCAAATATTCCCCGTTTCTGCAGACTATATCGAACTGTACGTGCGAGGACTGGTTGCTGTGCAACACATCCTAATTTTTGAGCTAGGGTTTCTGATGTGGCTGTACGATACGTAATAGCCATGCGAACAAGATGTCTGTCCTCTCGTTCGGTGGTGTGACAGGGCTGTTGGGATCCTTCACGTCGTTGAGTTCGTCCCTCGACCCACAGACCCATATTCGCATCACTGTGGCCGCGTTTCGTCCAACGCGAGCACCAGTTTCTCGGAAGGATAATCCGCAGTCTCGATAAGCCACAATTCTCTCGCGATCAAAGTCGGAAACCTGCTGTTATAGCTGCCGTATTCTTCGACTAGGCATACTGAAGCCTTCTGAACACAGGAACGGCGAGCAAATACAATTCCAATGCTTCAGAGAGGCTCTCTTTTCTCCTCTCTTATACTACTTTCAGGGGACGCTATTGGTTCACATTATTTGCATATGTGCTGCGCATCAAATCATTTACATGTGGTTCCCATGATTTACGCATCGTGCAAATTTCGAGTCGATCGGATGCGTCCTTCCGGGGTTGCACTTTTAATGGCCAACAATGTATATCCTATCTGCCAAAGTGATTTACGAAATTCTGCATTTTCTGATTCTCTGGTTTTAAACCCCTCCTCCTAGGCTTGTCATGTCCATTTGCATAAATTCTCATTGTTTTTCTCATCCCTGTAATAGATAAAACACGAAGTTTCAAGTAGAAACTCGATTTCAAGTTGGAAGGCTTCCCTTGTAAGACCTAATCTTTTCATTATATTTTTTTTATTTTTTGTTTTTGTTTTTAAAATGTAATAAATTTTATTAATAATTTGAATAAATGCTTTGGATTAAGTTACAAGTAATAACTAATTTTTCGTATATTACACTTACCTACTTAAAATTAACAAGCTTTGAATATCTATAGTATTTATTATTTACATTACAATTTATTAATAAGTTCTTCAATAAATAATTTCTCTATTCTTTCGTCATCCTCTTATTAAAGAACTTTAAAATCAGTAAATTCATCTCCCGATAAACGCTAAGTTTATAGAGTTTTAACTGCATTTTTAAAATATTTCTAGTAAACAATACAGAAACTACCATTTTTTTTTACTTAAATTCATTTAACTTTATTATTCGGAACATCTTTACTATTGGGTAGCACGCAACGGAAGCGGCATAAACCTCACATCACCATTGCATAATTTTATTTTTTCTAAAATTTTTTTAAAATAACAGTCTCTTGTTAATTGTGAGGAGCCCCCGCCCCAAAATCAACACGAACTACCCTCTTCCCTATAACCATATACCGTGTCACAAGCTCCACAAACAATCACAGATGTATGTTAGCAAAATGTAAATCGAAGGATGAATAACAATGGGAATGTTAGGACAGTATTTGAGCTTTTTGTCTAATAATTGAATGAAAAAGTTAATTTTATTAATGCAAAGAAACATTATTTTAAATAGATATCAAAGGAAGTAAATTGAAATACAAATAGTTGTTAATTATTTCTTCAAAAATTCAAGCTAAAAAAAATTTACGTAATATGCTTTATATTGTTTTACATCTGCTGGATAATTCCTATCTAATTCGTTTAAATTAATTAAGAAATTTTTAAGTTTTTTTTTTTATTTTTTAACTTTTATTTGTTATTGATGGTATTATTGATGATTGACAAATCCAATCTTGGTTCCTACTTAATAATGAAATTCAAATTCGAATAATGCTCGGTATATTATTTTACTTCAAGTTTCTCTTTCATGTTAGTCTTAAGCTGTTTTAGTAGATTTTTTAATTTTTTTTTTATGTTATGAAGAGGCTTCGGATGACACTAAACCATACTACTACTTATAATCTCTCAAAAAATAAAATGAAATCTGTAAGAATGATTCTTTTTAATGATAAGAACAAATTCATCATTTATTTTGTAACTGATTTTTCAATAACATGTAAATAATCTAATGAAAGGAATTAAAGAAAAAAAAAAAACCAGTTGCTTGAAACTTTATTTATTAATTTCCTTTAATTCGTGAAGGTTTTATAATGTTTGTCTGTAATGCATTCAATAATTCATAAAGTAGGTTAATTTCTGTTTTGTTTAATTATTTTGTCGGTATCCTGATAAAATCTGCGTAATTTAGGAAATAAAAAATTAGGAGATAAAAATTTGAAAAGTCAAATTAGGCTAAATGATTATTTTATTCTCATTATAAAGCGACAGTCAGAACTGATATTAAAAAGAAACAAAACTAAACAACAACAACTTACATGAAATTGCAAACGTTAAAGAGAAATACAGGTTCAGCGTCGTGGTCAAGTCGACAGCCAGCCACGAATCTGATACGTCTGAACCTTCGTTCGAATCCCGGAGCGGCTGGGATGTACATTTTCTTTCCTGTGTTTGTCTGTTTCTTCTCTTTGTCTTCCTTCGCTGTCTAAGGTTTTCTGTAAACGGTCGACAATAGTAATTCTTGTGGCTACAGAAAGGACATCCGGCCTTGACTATTTTTTAAATGTCAAAATGAAAAAAAACAACCTCTGACAAGTGAAGCTTATTTGAACAACGTACTTGACCGTAAGGCTTCGAGCGCACGGTAGAATTTGCAGTTCCAAAACCGCAGAATCGCAATT
>JAFIDM010009631.1:12058645-12094411 GCA_023159025.1 Thereuonema tuberculata
AATTGCGATTCTGCGGTTTTGGAACTGCAAATTCTACCGTGCGCTCGTACTCTAATACATAAGTAGAAATAAACTTAACAGAAAATTAGGGTGAGGGTCTCATTCAACATTGCTTGAGGGCCCACAAACCGTAGCTGCGCCTGTGGGACTAGTTTAGTAAATGAATGCAATGTTTTAGCAATTAACTTAATGAAAAGAATCCAGATGTTAGAAGGATATCGTGCTTTATGCTTAAATTGTTCTGGTCATTTAATGAATTAAAAGAATTACAACTGAAGGAAATACTGGCGAATCAATTTTTAAAATATTTAATAAAATTAAAATTATATGTTAATTAGATATAAAACAGAAAAACAACAAAAGACTAAACAGTTTTACATTCTCTATAAAGCTGACGATGGACTCTGTAGAGATGTAAAGCTTTGAGTATCTAAATAAAAACCTCCAGTACACGGCGATATTTCGTAAGGCCTACTTCCTCAGGCCTATTACATTTACGGGAAGAGAGACCATCTCTCTCCTTCCCAAAATTAAAAATAATGATTTCCAATCAAGAAAATTAGAATACTATACAAAATATCGCCGTGTAGTGGAGATTTTTATTTTGTTATTAAAGAAGTGATTTAAAATATTAAGAAGAATTTATTTCTTTGAGTATCTATTTTACAGTAAATGTAAAATTTGAAATATCTCTTTGTATTCCACGTACATTATAGCAAAATCCCTTTATATTCTTTTACTTATTTAGTGATATCCATTGAAGATATTTTCATAAACTTCCGATCTTTGTAGATTTGGCATTCCGCACAGATGGTGACGATGCCTTGATCTGAGATTTTAGAGCATAAAAATAAAATAAAATAGAACTTAATGTTTTTCTGAAGCTGTGAAGTTCGTACTTTACTTAAACTTAAATAATTTACGAAACGAAATGAAAACTTGACTTGATTAAACAAACCTGAATCTTTAATCTCAACCGATCGCTTCATTCACAACGTCATAAACACGTGAACAACAATATTAGCGACATCTTCCGACAGTAGACGTTTCTGTACCAAGCTACACTGTAAAGTCGCAGATCTCTTCGTAATTCTGGGAGGAATTCGGGAACATAATTGATTATCCTTCAGATAGTCCAGGTTTTAGGATAGCCCCTGGTGTCATCTCATCAAAGCACGTTTGAAATGTACTCTATAGGTGTAATATTACGCTACTATCGATTGAGTCTATTTTATTATGTTATAGTAATAGAATTAACTTGGATGTCCCATGATGAGGAGGGATTCGAGGGCAACGACCGAAAGTCTAATTCGAACCATGAAAAGGAACTTCACATTATCCAACTGCTTTCTCGTCTTTATACATATTATTTACTATGGCCGGAGCTGTCTACGAACATTTTTCATTATTATCTGTTAAGTTCTAATAGTGGTTACTCGGGTTTATCACTCTATTGGACCAGGAAACTCGAATTTTTTTATTTTGTTTTTGTTTGTTTTTAATATGTTGGTAATATGTACGAGTGCCAAGAGGATTGTTTCCATCAATGCAAAGTGGAGCATTGAAAACAGCAGTAATTAAATGTCTCATGTTTGAAAGAATACTGTGTCCAGTGGATTGCAACACGCTCTGTCGGGCGACTAATTGCTGCACCACATTGCATACTAATTCCTTTGATGCCAATTGCCCTCAATTCAGATGTTGCCCCCAGGAAAGTGCTCGAATACTTTAGTAATTGTCTATATTATGTTTCCAAAAAGTGCGCATTTCTGCAGGTGTGGAATTTCGTTTTAAGAGAAGATTATAAATGTATTTCAAAGGATTTGACATGTATATTAATTAAGTTCACTAATATCGCGCATGTTGATGGCGTTATACTAAGATAAATGAAACTAATATAAAGTCAGACGACCGGTTTCATGAGTCACAACAGCACTTTAATGAAGCACTGGGTAAATACCATCGAGTATTGGTGTAGAAACATTCCAATTATATTACAGGATTATATAAAGATGAAATTCCATTCAACAGGAACGACTTAGAAATTTCAATCGTTTGCTTAGAATCGAAGTCTGACTAATACTTAATTATTTTGCATTGTTTGTAAAATTATGTGAGTTAATATTATTGAATGTCAGAATGTATTGAAACATTGTATGTTTTATATATCACTTGATAATGTTTAATTGACAATTATTAACGATAATTAAAAATTAGCTTAACACTTACTTTTTCAGTGTAGTTTCTTACGAAGGTCAGGATCTTCATATCTGAGTCAGCGCTTTTAAGCACTTGTTCCCTCCTCTTAACTTTTGAATCCCTGAATGGATTTCCTTGTGATTCATATTTTAAGGACAAAAGACGAACTAACTTTTGTATTTAGAAAATGTTTTAAAGTTGGTCCTTGTTGAAAAATTATTGCCAGAATATTCTCATAAGAAAGGAAACAGTGGATTTGTATCGATATTTTAAACAAAGGATATTAATCCATTTACAGCTAATTTATACAAGACAGCTTAAGGTGGTTAGAATTAATCGGTTTTAAACAATTTAAGTAAATAATGCGGATTTTATTAGTTTTTTTGAAAATAAACGTAGTCTTATCGTTCGTGACATTTTCAAGACTGTAAAAAATGTTTAAGATAATATTTTAAAGAAAGTATAGTTTGAGTTCTATCAGGAACTTATTTGTTAGAAACACAGAAAATGTAAATAATATAAGAAGGAATTCAGCTGTTTTAAATAAATCAATACGAAAGCTAAATAAACAAACTTATGAAATTAAACTGACATCCGAATAATCAGTAGATATGAGAAAGGATATCTGAAAAGGTTTAATTTGTGCTCAGGTTCATACTTCAGCAATAATTGTTCAGTGGCAATAGACTCAAGAAAGAAATTGAAAAGAATACTAAGATCTGTTTAAATGCAGATTACTTTTTTATTATTTGACAAAGAACCTTTTTTTTGATTGATAAATAAATATTTTGATGCATTTGTTAGCAAAGAAAGAATGCTAAGTGTTAAAAAAAAATATATATTGTAAATTTCGAAAAAGAAACTCTTTAAACCGAAGAATCAATTTCAAATAATAATTATTAATACGAAATTTAGCATTTAATTAATTAATAAACCCGTTTGATAAATACTTGTTAGTAGAAATGTCTAATAAATTATGATAATTTTTTATATTAAAATTACACAGTTAAAAGTAAACGAATTCTCTAATTTTCAACATTTTCGAAAAGTCTGGACAAAATTGGGGAACTTGGTTGATCAAGTAAAACCAAAAATCCTGAATTTGTTGTCAGGAATTTTCTCTTGTAAGATATTAATTTGATTGATGATCATTGCTTATATCTAACTAAAACGGTAAAACAAAACCCATAAGTTATGTGTAAATAAAGTTATTATATAGGGAAGAAAAATTGAATATCAATATATTTAATTAAACAACGGATAAGATGCTTAAGAGAAAGAATAAGTCTTCTGCCGATCTTTCTCGTCAGTGCTATTCAAGTAAGCAGTAGTCAGCGATTTTCAATGATACTTAATTAATCAACTTAAATGCTTCGTAATACTTCATCGTTAACATATTGTATTTTCGGAACACTTAATTTTTGTGAAAAATGTAATTTTTTTATGTGGAAAATGGGACCCATTAACTTTGCCGCCTCCAATTTTGTCGTTCTGTTTAGATATCACCGAAAGTTTACTCAAACCCAGTGATTTCATCTTTAAAAAAATCATTAGAAAATATTGTAATTATTATTGTACCTTTAGTGTGATTATAATGAACCTCATCACTTGAAAGGGAAAACTTCCTTTTCTTTTACGTAGTAGAACTAGTATCCAATTCAGTTGTACCAGAAGAATTGTCACTCAGACTAAATAAAATGGAATTATTTGACAAAGTAAATAAAAACAGCAATTGTTAAACTAATTGTATGAACTTCATTGCTTTTATCAACAAAAATTATTAGGATCGATTCCATTAGTGATAAAGAACTGTAATGGAATAATAATTTCTTGCCTTATTAGAATCAACTGTCGAGTAAATACAAAATTAGATGATTAAAATATTTTAAAGGATGGAACATCAGTGAAGGAATATTGGTAGGTTCGGTTATAGATCAAAGCCAATGAATATCGCAGTAGATAGATTTGAAAAATTTGATTCCCTTCAAATATACAGTAGTTTCTCACGTATTCGAAACTGATCAAACAGTTTCCTTGAGAAGGTTGGTAAAGGAACAATCGACAAATTGCTTGCAGATATATACGTATTGCTTCTTGCGTTTACTTACTGTTTAAACAGATAAGAATTGCACCTCTGGAACGGTACTTCAACATCGCAGACATTCTAAGTAGACTGTTACAGATCTAAAAAACAAACAAACAAAAAACAACTATTATATTGTCGCCATTTATTTAGTATTGGATTGATTAATATTATTTTGTACAAATTTTTATTCTTCTGTGTGGCTTAATTTGTATGAAGATTGTTATCTTACATGAATATATTTATTTTATCTATATGTGGAAAAGATAAAGATTCATCACAGATAAAAGAAAACGGGGAATATGCAAATCGAACTTAATCTTTACAATTGAAAATCAGTTGAATTCATTTCAGGGACGCGAGCTAAGCGGGTGCACTTAAAGGTGAACGAATGTCTAAACGGAAAGGAGAAAGACGCCGAACCCAACTCTATTTGGCGCCTATTGCTAGGTAGTTTTGATTGCACCTTTTTACGTTTTTATTGATGTTAGAGACATGCAATACATATCAAGATAAATTAATGTTTTGTTTTATGTGAATTGCATTCTTTATTAAACAGAAAATTGTCCATCGTTTACAGAGATAAAATATCGACGTCATCTGCACTGATAGGCGCTGGAGAAAAGCTACGGTACAACATTTTTTTCCTTGAAATCTGATAATTCCACACATCCCAAAATTTACATTTTGTCCCTGTTCATAAATATGCTGACAGACATTTGAAGCTTGTGTATTTCCCGTTCTAATACAACTTTTATGACTTGAAAAACGATTTTTTCAATTGCTGCCACTACTGCCTATGTAAAAATAGGGGTTGTTGAAGCACTTCAAAAGCACTGCATCCAGTTTGCTTTTGTTGTGGTAATGGTTCTGTTTTATTGAGGAATGGGTCTCTCAGTTTATTATTAAGTGAAAAAGAAACTCCAATATCAGTATGGAAAAAAAATTGTAGTTTTTTATGCAAAATAGGATGGTATGGGTAAGCTATATTATCGGTTTTTATTTCAGGAATCCCCATTTTTTTCATCGATAGGTTGCTTAATTTCTGGATGTGCGTCTTACTAATCTTATCATATGTGAGGGAATATTTATTTGACTATAATTTTAACACCGAGATATAATCATTAAATTCCACTTTTAACCTTAATTTATCGGATAAATTTTGTAGTTTTTCAACTATGGCCTGTTTTTCTTTATGACCTTCGATCATTTAAATATTGGTCATGAATTCTTCGTAGTAAATAAATTATAAATTATTCTATCTGTAGCATATGGAATGGTTAATTTTAACGGTTTTTGGGACTATATTATTCTTTTTGCATGCATTGTTAAATATAAGAGCAGTTTTTATCTTGCTAATTTAATATTACTAATTAAGAATTGTTTGATTAATTTTTTTAGGTAAGAGGGATATTTATTAAGAATGTAGGAAATCATAATTAGTAAGAAATTGGGAATTGTTAAACACTGTTGTTTCTCCGGGCAACTCGGAGATTGATCCAGATAAAAGAGCCTTGCAAGAGTAAAAGTTTTAAATGTATCCATTCCTCTCTATTTAGTATTATCTTAAGAATTACTTAGTCTAGAAACTGATATTATACATTTAGGTTAATTGAAATGATGTGTCAATTAATTGTAGTTATAGGCAAGGAGACTATGTCACAAAACCATTGTTGGAAAACGTACGCGTAACGTAACGAAGTAACGGAATGATTTTTAATTAGAGAGTTTTTGCCCAGCTCGCTATTCTATACGGTAGCGCTAAAGTCACATGACTGGTATTTTGCGCATGCGTCACTGTCCCGTAGAAGAAATACCGTTAACGTGATACGTTAACATTTCTCGAATAGCGTATCGCTTTACGGTAGGAAACATGAGTTCCGATAAACCTTAGAGAATTAGATTTAACATGAATAACGACTTGATACTCTTGCGCGAAGTTTCATTTCATTTTCAATTCATTTTTAATTATTGCTGGTACATTATAGCCATCTGCTAGTCGCTGTATATCGTTTTTTTCGAAACGAAAGTACAGTCGACAATCCTCATCATTCATTTCATTTAAACTCAACCTTGAATATTCCTATTCTCGAACCTGAATGTTTCTTTCTCTCATGACATTGTGTAACTCTAGATCCTAAAACAAATCATCGTCAATGCCTTCAAATGCAGCGATCTGAAGTATGTCTTCCATCTTGTTTATTAGCTTACCGTGTCCAATGACACGTTATGGCAAAAACTCTCTTCATGACAGAGCCCGCTATTATTAGTTACGGTATTCGTTCACGTGACATTTGCGTTTCCCGTATATAAATCACGTTATGGCAAAAACTCTCTAATAACATAACGAAAAACGTTAACAATTTTTTTTAAATAGTAATAACAGAAATAGTAATAAAAAAAATTAGCTTTTTCTTTAAAAGATGATAGGTTATATTGTTTGTATTTAAGTGGTGGCTTTTCAGAGAAATATAGCTGAACTCCTTCATCTCTTGTGCGTTTTATCACCTTTCGCAAAAATTACACTTGTCAGTTTTTCTTTCGTTTTAAGACAAAGACAATTATTATAATAATTATTAGCACAAATGATAAAAATTGAATAGTTAAACTATTTAAAATCAAATCGAATTTAGAAGATATTCATCGGTTTCAACCCTCTAACTGCAGGGTTATCATCAACTCAAGGGACAGAGGGAAAAGACATGTTTATATAGGAATATGGGATGTTCCATGTGATGTAATTGCTATTTCGACCAATAAAAAACAGACATTAGGACTGGTCGTTAGTTCTAAACAAAGCAGTGTGCTGAAAAACACCCTCTGGAGTCAATCATGGGAAAGGAGAAAGGAAAAAAGTAAACCGAAGGTAGTTATAACTCCAAAATTGTCTTGTTGATCTTTTTTTCTTCTTTTATTGGAATCTTTTAAAAAATTAAAGCAATATTTCATGTCTTGGTTTGATATTTGATTCGAGAAATAGATCCAGTAGCTCTCGATACATTTCCTTTTAAAATCATTATTGCAAATTTTTAGGCTTTCTGTTTCGTCCAAAAAAGGATAACGAATTTTTTCCTTCAAATGTGCAGAAACTAAAGAACTATTAATATTGAAGTTCTTCTAAGCGTTACTGTGCTGGTATACTCAATTTTTCAATTTTTTCCTGCTTTCTCCAATATAAAGAGAACCGTGATGTTTACATTTGATGACATAAATGGTTCCTTTTGTTTCCATATGATTTTGAAATTGAAATTTCTGCTAATGTTGTCTTTTAAGTATAAACATTGAAGATCTTGAATAATTGAAGAACGCATTTTTTACCTTCATTGTTATGAGATTTTGCTTTTGGTGTATGGTAATACAGGAGTCAAAATGTATAGTCTTCTTAGAAGATGTAGGTTTTTTGTAACAGGAAGTATGTATCTATTGTTTATAGGAGAAAACGAACCATACAAAAAGCCATATTGTTACATTCATCCTGATGTTTAATGGAGAAGATTATCGAAGGGTGGATACTGTTTAATGTGTCAAATATGGTTTTGACATCTTTAATTTATGATACAATAAACTAATCATCGACATATCGTTTATAAAAGGAAATTTTTTCTTTACCTATTTTAGACAAAGCAATTTGTTCGATATATTGGACGACTAGATCTGCTAATGCACCTGAAGCCACTAATTCCATGAATAACCCTTTATTTTGTTTGTATATACTGTTTTCAAAATAAAAATATTGATTGATAAATAAAATATCTATTAATTCTAATATAATATTTATTTGGAAATCATTTTCTTTATAAATTGGAAAATAATGATTATTACGTAAGAGAGTGCATCTTTTGTAATTTATGGAGTTAAAGATGTATATAACTCCTTAACATCCAGAGAAACACAAGATTTATTGGTGTTAAAACATTTATTTTTAAATTCTTTGGCAAATTCGATGTTGTTTTTTGTGAATCCTGTAGCTTTTTGGAGAAATCTTTTAATACGCTGAATATGTAATTGTAAATTTCGACTAAATAATTTTTCTTACAATTCACAATAGTTCTAATCCTGAATGTATTTATTCTCATCTTTCGATTTGTGTAGTTTAGGTAAACCTTTTCAAGTGGTGAGTCTTCCATTTTCAGAAATTAATTTTTTTTGTAACTCATATTAATTACGTAGTTTGTTCTTTTTTAATTTTCTGATCATTTTTACAAATTCATTTAAAATTTTCTCCTCTTGGATATCGACAGGACAATAAATATTATTATTAGGTATATTCCTTGCAGAAATAGAATTTGGATTACACAAATCAAAACTTCCAAATGAAGAAAAAAATTGAAATTAAGAAAAAAGTTCAAATATGAGTCCACTTGAACTGAACACGACCCACAACATCAAATCTGATGACTCAATACAAGTAATTAAAGCTGACAAAGGGGGTTCTATAGTAATTTTAAATATAATTGATTACAGAAAAACCGTTTTTTCACATTTATCTAATAATAATATTCATTTTGTCCTGTGGATATCCAAAAGGAGAAAATTTACAGGAATGCTATTAATCGCTAATCCGATTTAAAACCCTTCATTCTGTATGTATTAAATTTTCGTATTGATAATCATAATATTACTTAGATTGACAACAGCAGAACAGTTGATAACTGAAATAATAAACCTATAATTGGAAGTAGCAACATCAGTTACACTATACAATAACATCTTCATTTGCTTAAATATAAAGACGATACCTTAAAATAGTTAGGCATATAAAAGAGACATAAAAAAGAACAAAAAAAGAATGAATACTAATTCGACAGTCTTAGTGCTACTGAAAATTATATCTGGGTTGATATTCATTGTCAATAGATATATATTGTTAATTAAACAAAAAAACACCAAATCTCCATAACATGTAGTTTATTTAAAACTTTTCGGAATTTTCGGGATGATAATACGTCATCCCTTCTTCAAGCGAAATGTAACAATAAATTAGTTCTTTGGAATAACTAAAAATACAAACTAGTGATAAACATGAACACAACGTTGAAACAATTAACAATTGTTTTAATAATATGAAATAGCAAATATGCTTATACATTACTTTACAATTTTTGAAAACCAATATTTAACAAATAATCCAAATGAACTAACAACATAATAACACATTAGACAAATCAATTCTTGTTTACAATAAGATAACTTAGATATTTTGAATCCTTTAATTTAACTAACAATCCAATAATCAAAAACCTTTTAATAATGAAATTCATCAATATTAACCACTTTTTTTACATCTTTTTTAATTAAGTCTTTTACTAATATAATCGTAGAAGGGTCTACTTTAGCCCCTTCATATCTATTAAAATTACTTCCTTTTGTACATTTTATTACACAACTTTCTAATATTTTTCTTAGACTTAAATCTGTTTCCTTGTATAAAATTTTAACATAGTCCTTCATAACATGTCCTTTTTTGATACAATGTTCTGCAATATCTGAGACGTCCTTATTGGCATTTTTTAAGGCAGTACCGTGCTCAGACATGCGCTCTGCCATAGTTCTTTTAGTCATATTGGTTTTCAAAAATTGTAAAGTAATGTATAAGCATATTTGCTATTTCATATTGTTAAAACAATTGTTAATTGTTTCAACGTTATGTTCATGTTTATCACTAGTTTGTATTTTTAGTTATTCCAAAGAACTAATTTATTGTTTCATTTCGCTTGAAGAAGGGATGACGTATTATCATCCCGAAAATTCCGAAAAGTTTAAATAAACTACATGTTATGGAGATTTGGTGTTTTTTTGTTTGATAAACAAAGATGAAAAGGAAGAAGTTAAAAGAAGAATTTGGAAATTTTGTATATTGTTAATTATTTCTTTTTTGAGTTTTTTTTTAACTACTCTCCAAGGAATTAATTCACACAAAAGACAAAACATTCTGAGAATTACAATTTTTTGCTTTATTTTTTTTCATTGAAATTTCTGCTAATTCTGTCATTTAATCACGTATTTTTTCGTGATTACTGCTAATTCGAATTGTGCATTTCCTCTTGACTTCTTTTTGTTTCATTGAAATTTCTGCTAATATTATCTAAGCACAAACATTTTTGTGAGGTTAATGCTCATTTGAATTTGTTCCTTACTGCAAAATTGTAAATGTCTTAATATTTTTCTTTCGGGAGAGTGTGCTTATTTTTAAAAGACTCGAAGCTTAAGAAATCGTTTTCTGATGATTTATATGGATGTTCATTTTACAAGCATTTTTTTGCTGTTTTTGTTTTGTTTTGGTCATCGTTGGCGTAAGCTTAATGTAAGGTATAAGACTACAATTTAACTGAATATTCTTTCTAGAAGAATTAATGAGGTTAGTTCTCTTTATATTTTGCAGTTACTTATAAAGTATGATAATAATAAACATGGTATATTGAAAACATCCTCATAAAATTCGAGGAAAAAACCTTTTATTTCAGTCCTGTTATCTGAGAGCAAGTTGAGTTTTCTGTTTCCTTTATCAAAAACCAAGTAGTTGACATCAACGAGGATGAATGATGATGAACATAATAAGGTAAGATGCAACAATGTACACGGAAAGTTGTGAGTGCAGCTGTGAGCCAGTTGATATACTGGCGGACATTTGTTTTATTGAATAAGTAGCAGTCATTGCAAAAGAGACATTGTAGAATGTTTAGTAGGTAGATGATGGCAATTAAAAAATTATTGGTAGAAAAAAAAGAGCTTATTAATTTAAGCTGTCACAAAATATAAACTTGGATTCTGAAATGGGATGTGAGGTAATGCCATTGAATTTAAAAACAGATTTGGAATGGGACTCAAAGTCATAAGTCTAGTGATATTAAATTAAGTATCGTAGGCCTGCATAATAATTAGTATCGGAAAATAGAATATTTTCAACTGGCTTATCGATGTGTTGAAATCAAAACTGCTTTAGTAGTTATTTCTAAGAAGAACCTTTAAGATATTTATAACCTTGAGTCATTTATAATAGTTTCCTTTGAGGAAGAATGCTCAAAGGTCTAGGCTGCATGGTTCCAAATATTTGATGAACTATTGAAAACTCACATGTCAGATGGATAAGAGTGGTCTTAGCGGTGGGGAAAGTAATACCCCATATATTGGGTTGGCCAAAAAGCTCGTTCGGTTTTTTTTACTTCAGTTGGCTCTAGTAATGCTTAGATGTCTACTTTGATTGTATTGTGACAGCTGTCGTATCAGCGTGCATTTAAACAAAAACTGATCAAAATTGGTGAATTTTGTGTTGCTAGTTTAATATTGACAATCAGCACAAGACCGCATGTTTTTTTTTTTTTTTGATGACCAGGCAAAAACTGTTACAACAAGACTGGGAAGTTCTGATTCATCCCCCGTAGTCACCAGACATTGCACCTTCGGAGCTCCATTTATTTCGGTCTTTACATAATTCTTTTAATGGAAAAAATTCAATTCCCTGGAAGACTCCATAGGCATCTGGAACATTTTTTTGCTCAAAAAGATAAAACGTTGTGGGATGAGGGAATTATGAAGTTGCCTTAAACATGGCAGAAGGTAGTGGGACAAACCGTTGAAGAAGTAGTTCAATAAGATTACTGGTGAAAAGTGTCTCTTCTTTTTACTTAAAAACCAAAGAAAGTTTTTGGCCAACCCAGTATAAATGTTTTATCAAGTGTAGCCATTGAATCCAACCTAAAATTTACTTATTCCAATCTAAATATGTTTTTTCTTCAATTCTGTAGAACTTCTTTCATTTGAATAAATTGATGTCTTTCTTTTTGTGATAATAAAAATATGAGGGAAAAGATAATTATTAATCGTTATGTAGAGAACTAACATTTAGACCGAATCATTGTGGGAAAAAACTTTGCTTAATGTTCTGTCTGATTCTGTACCAAGTATCCTATGCAAGTCTTTTCTTAATTGATAAAAAGTATACACTTCGGATTCTAAAGTGTTTTTTTTTAACAAAGACGAATGTAATTATTGAATATACATGAATAGTATTATATTGTTGGCGTAATTTTAAGATGTTATTTTTTTTTTAGCCGATTTGGCCCATTTTACAATTTTTCATGTGTTTCGATGATGGGATCAATTTCCGTAGCCCCCACAGATAGGACTTTGGACATAAATATCGCATTTCAAATATAAATAACAGTTTCAAAAATAATTCTTCATTATTATCAGCATGGCCAAAGATGAACCTCCCAGAATGCAACGCAGATGATAGATTTTCCTTTCCTGGCCTGTCGGTCACATTCAAATGTAAGAGAAAATGGCGGTCGTTGATTCACATTCAACATTTCGACGAGGAAAAGGTCTCAAAAATCAAGTAGGGAAATTATTCTTAACGTTGCTCGTCGATTTCAAGAAGATGTATGTGAGATTTTTGATATTTCCTATTTTTGATAATTGAGATTGATATTTTCTGCGGAGCTTACGGCATTGATACTGGAAAAATTAGTCAATGATAATGTGTTTGCGGGTCCAACTTTCGCCGCGACGATAAAAAATGGTATTTTTCAGCATCTGTATTGGCAGTCACAAAAGTTGATCTCATTAAAAAATAAACAAACAAACAAAATGTATATTTTTCCTGAAAAACGTCGCTTGCCGTAACCTCTTAATTTGATTAAAAGTTACAAAGATTTTAACCAAATGAAAGTTATCAATTTATTGGTTAAAAAAAAATACAAGTTTTTTTGTGTAATTGAAGTTACTTTGTTATTTTTATTTTTCTGTAAAGCATTACTTTATCTCATTACTGCCATTACTTAATTAACATGCTTTTTAATCAAATAGTCATCACTTGAGTAAAATTATAACGTTTAGTAGACTTTCGTAACTTTCAGATTTTTCCATATACATTGTAATATTGGGAAAATGTACTTTGAAGAATGATTCCGATGAACTCATCAACGCTGAACGTTTAGTCTGTTAAGACTTAAATTTAGTTCGTTTTAAACTTGTTATTTAGCTAAGGTTTTTGTTCAAACCCTTACAGTCAATAGTCTAATTTTTTTATTTTTGTTTTTGTTTTTTGAATAACGATATATCATATTAGTGAATTCAAAACAAATAGATACATTAGCGTTATTATACCACGATAATCAAATCTTTGAAAACTTGGCTTTCTGTGTCGTACAAATCTGTGTTTGCCTATCACGCAGTTGTCTGTTATTCTAATGTATTCTCGTGTTGAGGTCACTGCTGGACCTCTGTTTCCTGGACATCGAAATGGCGTTGCTGTTGACAGTTGCTGGAGACTAAATTGAATTTATCACTACCAACTAGTAAGAGTCTGTCATTCTTCGCCATGCTAGAAGTCACAGGGTTAAAAGTGAAGCCAAAACTTTTTTGAGGATCAGATTCCATTTTTTTTCCGACCTTCTTCCATTAATTTTCAGAGGAACATGAATGATAATCCTATAATAAAAAAGTTAGCTCAATTAATTACAACATTAACTGAATATATGTTTTAAGCTTTGTAGTCTAATTTTCTTCCTTAAGTTTTCATCACAAATTTACTTTTGTTGTATTCATTATCTTAATACAAATATCATAAAACTAAATGTTTGCAATTTACGTAAAAACAAAAACCTCTTTCCTTTTAAGTTTTTAACAATCTGTCCATAATGAATTATTAATTAATTTATGAAGATCTGTACAATTTTATTTTCATGACTATTTATGAAACTGTTTAACTAGCTTTCAGAGATCTGTTATTAACTATTACTGCGTTTTGTTGGCAATATTGCTTTTCATTGTATCATTTTATCTAGATATTAAAAACAGAAATTCTATTGAAAGAAGCCCAGTCCCATCTCGAAAAATGATTTAAAATAAGGATGAAATTGAATAAAAGAGGCCTTACTTTTTAAATAAGGACATTAAGTATTCTAGTGAAAAGTTCATTGATAAAGATGTTTTCTATCCAGATATAGTCCTTTTAATAATTCAGTATTACCCTTCGTACTGTTACATTTCCTTCATTCTTTCTTTGGTTAGTAAGTACTATCCGTTTTAAACGTATGAATGCTTTTTTTGGCTACGACATACCTCGCTCCCTTCTATCTTCTTTATTTATCTTGCAATTAATTTCGTTACATTACATTTTTATGCCATGTTGCTTCCAATCTAGATTCCTCTATAATAGCATAGCGAATCTGTGCTGCATGGAACATTGTATCTGCTGACCTCTGGATTTTTTTAAGGATTTGTAGGTATATCATTGGTCTGAACTGTATTACTTTGTAAACTTATTCAGCAGTTTGAAAGTATGGATAAAGTGGGTTCTTAGTTAGAATGTTCTGTTATTCTTGAAATCGTTAAGTAATTTTTTACTTGTATTTCCTGCTTATATTACTGTCTTATCTATCTTAACTTATCTACTTTTCTATTATTGTTATGTTCATCAGTGAAATATCACATATAAACATGATTTCAACATTTCCATACGCTTCCAACATAAATTGCTTAAACGCAATTTCGGATTTATAGATTTTTTTATTGATAGCTAAAGCTAAATTTGTTTGTATATTAATTTTTAAACAATTATAATTTTTTTTTATAACAAAGAGGGCGTTTTTAAAGGTTCTTTCCATAAGAGTTTGAAAGTTACTGTATATGTTTAGTTCACTTGATATTTTTTTGTTACCTTGTTTTGTTTTTATTTAGAATTTTCCCTGAACTTATTACCATGTTTTTTTTTTTATTATTATTTTGTTTTGTTTTTTATTAATTGGTAAATAGTGTCAACTTTAAGATATATCTTATATCAGTGTTGGAATGAAGTTCTTGTTATCATCTTCCAGAAAAAAAAAATGAAAAAAGACACTTGTAATAAATGGCACTAACATAATTTACTTTATCTATGGGAATTCTTCGAAATTTCTTTTTTCTACCTATTTGCAAATCGATTGTGAGCCTAAAAGAGATAAAGTTATTTCGGATGAGTTACTTCGTCTGTGGTGGGTGGCTGTGGGGGCTCTTTTGGCCCACTTCGTCCTAAAGAGTGTCTCGTTTAGGAAACGTGAGCAATCTGCCTCTGACAGTCAATCGATGCTGAGGAAGAAAGGCAGGCCATCGAGAAACAGTTCTGTCGTGTGGCTCCTCAGCGGGAATCTCTGCTGCTGCAGTCCTCCCACTACAATAGCCGATGTCCTTGTTGCTGCTAACAAATAGATTAATCATCCATCCCACCGTCTGTGCAATCCACTCGTCCAGTCCATTGCCGTTGCCACGGTCACCGTCCACCCTGACACGACCGTCATCCGCGAAGACCTTGTTACTTACCGCATCTGACAGCAACTGAAGGAGACAGATCGCGCGCCCAACTTCCCACTTACATCCCGTCCTAATAATCCTTTGAGTCTCAATGGTTGTTTACTAGTCGCATCTCTTCAAGCAGATCATTTCCCCATTGTGAGTCAACACACCGTTTTTCCACAAATAACGACTTGGAAAGCTATTAAGTATGAAACACACTGTATAATTTAAAACAGACGAAAGAAAAATATTGAATTATCTCTAGAACTACATGTTTCGCAGCCATTTTACTGCATTATCAAATATAATGTTAAAATAATACAAAAAAAATGCTTCAGCACAATTTTGAAAAACAATAAAGTTAAAGGATGACATTAAAATAATACAAAGGGTTGCTGTAGCAAATATTAAAACAGATAATATTAATTATTAAGAACTAATAAGATAAGTTGAAACTGCAATTAAAATGAAATTAACAGTAACTTTAAGAATATAATTAACATAAATAATACGCTTAAATTAACATTGAAATAATTCCGTAATGACCGGAATTTCAAATTTACGATTCATTAATTTAATAGAAAAATTTTTAATATAAAATGCTTCTTCGATTTGTAGTTTTTGATAGTTATTGTCCATATCGAAAATTTTAATGTTCTCCCAATCAATGCTGTGGTTTGGAAATTTGTATAAATGTTCAGTGATTGCTGATTTGAAATTTGTTAAATTTTCTGTAGTGGAAAAATTTTTACTAAATTTTCTATATTTAAGATATGTTGATGACATATTTTTAGTTGGCACTAAAGAAACTGTTGAACACATTAAATCAGAATTTGAATTATTTGATGAAAGGTTAAAATTCACTTTAGAACCAGAAAAGGACAATTCTATAAATGTTTTAGATTTGTATATACATAGACAAAGTGGTTTTACGTAATAAACTAAATTCTAAATTTGTTCTTTTTCAATAAATGCGTCTGAGTTCTACTTAATATTTATGCACTTAGAAGTAACAGTATAGAATGGATATTAGATGAATGATTAAATACTTCCTTCAAGTGTTAAAAAAGCAGGCTCTACCTTTTTTTTGTTTTATGAAACGAAAAGTCTAAGTTGATTTCCAACCGTGAGTTTCTGTGTTTTTTTCCTCCTTTATATGACTAGAAATATAAAGGTTTGATAGTTTCGTTTGTATCCCGGGACAAAATGTAAATGTTATTTTCCACTTATCCAGGACAAGACACTGCCAGCATTGCCGAGTGTCTCTCTAAGATTACGTTACTTTTAGGAATATGTTAGGTTTTTCTTTTAATCAGGACAAAATAAGAAATCAATATTTTTTTTTTTATTTTGGAGTCCTTATTTAATGGATAATTTCTCTCGCTATTAAAATTGTGGTGAGTTTGTTGGTTACTTAATGATACTGTATTGTTTTATTTCTTTTTATGTCTTTGAACACTTCTTTTTTATGAAAATAATTATCAAAATATATTTCTTTTTTATCATATTTATTACTTAAAAATTGTAAATCTTTCTTGCTATTTGAACGCCCAACACGGTAGTACAGTCCCAATTGAACGAATTCTCTTAATACTTGATACATTTTTTATTTACAAAACAACCTAAAATTATGATTACAATTTTTTTGGTTTTTGACCCTTTCACAATCTCAGAAAAAAAGAAAAAAAAGAAAGCCAGATTGTTTCTATAATCATTACGCTAAAACAGCTCAACCATTTTTCTTGATAAGGAAAAAGTGATACTAAAAAAAAAGCTATCATATCTCTTAAATAAAATTGAAAGAAACGAATAAGTCTTTATAATTTATATTTAATAGTAGGATTGAGTTATTATTAAAAAGTTATGTAAATTCACTTACATCTAAATGTCTTATCACTTAAAATAATTAAAATGATGATCATTTGGGACAAAATATGGTTTACTGAAAACTGTGTGTAAACACTAGGTTTCGTCCGAGTGCATGTTGGAAAGCAAAGAATTGTTAATGTTTGGCTCAATCATTACTTAAATATAAACCTTATTCTGTTTATAAGAAGTGTTGCTTTTGGGACTTTAACGTTTTTAAACAATTTCCAAAAAGAATGAGTTCTACACGTATCTATGTGTATATGGAAAGCATTTTATAAAAATTCAAATACAATTAAGAAAATCAGAAGAAGTAAGGGAATCATATAAACTAGACGAACATATATTTTTATTGTTATCAAATAAAGTTTAATAACATAAAATAATAACAGAGTAAACGCAGTCGTTAATTTTCAATAGATAAATAGAAATAATTAAAATTACAAATAAGCAGATAGTAACATAATATAGGATAGCGTGCGTATGGAAGAAGCACTGAAAGACACGAAAATAATTATTGCAAATGTATGTCTTTGCCCAGCAGCCGAAGAGAAAAAGAGTTGGTACAAAAAATTTTGAAATTCATTTGTATATCAAAATCCTCATGTCAGTCCGTCAGTTGTCGGTCTGCCTGTGATCTTATAGCTCAAAACCCATAAATCATAAAAAAGCTGAAAACTTAAGAGATAGATGTATTGGGTGAGTGCGAAAGTTCTACCCGTTTTTGGATATGAAAATTTGCAATGGAATTGCCCTCACACATGACATTGTAATGACGCAAATCGTTTGCCAATCAAACATGTGGATGCCTCACATATAAATGCATCGTGTCTCACAAAGTTAATCATCTCAAAAAAAAAATATCAGAGACTGTAACATGGAACTCGAGAAGGAGCGTATAAGGCATTGTTTGTTATACGAGTTCGATAAAAAGAGTACGGCAGCTGCAGCATGTCGCAATGTTTGTCAAGTTTATGGGGAGGATGCATTAGACGAAAGCACATGACTCAACGTGGACCAAGATTCTGGGTAACGGTAAGAGTGCAGTGACCAATTGCTGGGATACATGGATTTGATATTTAGGGAAGATTTAAGTAGGATGACTATTTTAATGAAAAAAAAAAAATACAATCTATACTAAAGTCAAAAGTTTACTACAAAAGTAATATTTATTTTTTGTTTTGCTTAGGAAATGGTTATTTGTTAAACGAAATTATTTTTAGAAATATTTTAATTATTCTCTTTGTTTTTGAAATAGTAATTGCCGCTTACACAATTTGCATGAAGGATTCGTCATTTTTACATTACTTTTTCTTACTTTCTGGTCTGCAGGTTTATATCACTGTCTAGACTTGTTTAGATCACTGTTTCGTAAAAATAAAAAGTGGCACAATTCTATGAAAGATATTTCATATTGATATCTCTGAACACTATATGATTATCATTCAAATCAGGTAAAAAATAATCTACCTACTAATTAAATAATAAAAAATAAAACATATAGTCTCCATTTCTTTGTGGTGTGTTTGGTCCTTTATCTTAAAATAAAACATCTAATTTGATAACAAATGAAAGTCAAATTTAAAAATAAAATACAAGTATTAAAAAATAACGTAAATAACACTAATGAAATTCTAAACCTATTGATGAAAAGCATTCAAAAACGTAAAAAACAAAAATTTCAAAAATATCGAAAAAATTATAAAAAAACCTATAGGCCTAAATAAGACCATACTTTACCAAGAAAATATTAAATGTGAATTTAAAAATGAATGGATGACGGATGAATTATTTAAATATCTAAAAGAAAAAAATAATTAAATATCAAGAATAAAAATAATGAAACAAATAAATTATATTTTAAAGAATACAAGAAAAAAAAAATTGGGTTGGCAATTATATTAAAAAAATAAAGAAAAATTATTGACATAAAAACTTAAAAGGAATTTTTAAAAAAGGAACGAACCATTCTCGAATTACAAATACTATTATAAATAAAAATGGTTACAGAAAATCAAATATCAAACTAGATAAATAAATACGGTACAACTGCAGCTTGCGGTCTATCGGGACATTTACACTGCAGATGGTAATCCATAGTCTACGGATAGTCTCAAAGACCGTACGCTATAGAAGCACCATTAATACAAAGTAGAAAAACACAAATATTTATAATGATATGGGATACACTTTCGTAAAGGTAGAAAATATTATGTAGATAAAAAATTGATGGAAGTCCCATTAACACAATTGTAATTAAATGAAATTCTAAATATCATTAAAAATGTAGAAAACAAACAAGCAATGGGTCTCGATAATGTATCAATAAATCATATAAAAATAAATTGAAAAAAAAAACAGCTGCCAAAAAATGTGTAGAACAATGCCAAAAGAGCTGTTTTGTAACGTTTGATCAGCCACTATATATAAAAGCTAGAAAAATTGTTGCATCCTCTGGATCAAATAGTGATGTGGGCTCTGTGATAGTTCGACTTGGGGGCTTCCATTTATTAATGTCTTATATGGGTGCAATTGGATATATATAATGGATGGCAGTGGATTACAAGATTTGTTCAATGTCTCGTGCACACTAGCATCCACAAAGACCATGATGTCAGGGCATTACTATTCAAGAGCTGTTAGAGGCCATATTTAGGCTCAGCTTGTTCTGGCTAAGAAAATTTTTTTCACAATGGATGTGACAGATGAGGAGAATGGAGCACTTTTGACTATTCTCGACAAGTTTGGAACCGGCAGTTTTCATATAAATGTACCCATCATGGATGGACTCATGCTCAAATTCAGGACAAAACTAATGGAGTTACAGCAAAATGGTCCAACAGCGAAACTCTGGGTTCAATATTTTCGGATGATTTCAATTCTGAAGCAATTCATTGAAGCCGAGAGAAGTGGTGATTGGGAATTGCATCTTCAAAGCATAAAGAATATGTTACCATATTTCCACGCTAGTGGCCATTTCAATTACGCCAAAGCTAGCCACTTGTATTTACAAGACATGATGGCACTTGATAAGAAACTTACTCTTACAGAATACGAGCAATTCGTAACCAAAGGCTTCTTTACCATCAGACGGTCGCAAAAACACTGGTCAGGCATATGGTCGGACATGACTATTGAACGGTACTCATGAGAGCCATATCTTCCTGTGGTGGTTTGTCACGAGGGCGGGGTATCAGTGACGGAGTCTGGCTTGATGGATTGCAGGTATGCCAATAACTGTTGACGTTTCGCAACAAATTGAGGAATTCTGTGGTGTTTCGTTTGCCTCAACGGATCAGCACGTTGATACCACAAACTCTTGAATGAAAAGAAACCACATCGACGTTCAGAAATTCTGTGACTGGTTTAATTCTCACGATCCATTCCTTCTCGGAGATACCATCATATGTTTAAGTACTGGTATGTTGAGAGATGAAAATATCAACTGCCATAAAGCTCATGACATTGGGAAAACAACAATGACAAACATTAAAGTCAGTAATTTTAAGGAACTCAAGTTGCTGAGGAAAAACCGAGTAATGCCTCTGAGAGACAAGATCAATGACACACTGGTCGATCCTGATACCATTTTTCGAAGGATTCCTTTCCAGATGGAATCACAAGAACAGCTTGAGTCTTATTTTGGATTTGAATTAGCTCCATACCCATTATCGCTTTTTGATGACGGTGGAATGCATAAAACACGGAAATCAACCTTATGTAACCTGTTCACTCCAGTCAATTCTATGGAACTAACGAATGCTGAATTCGTCATTGATGGAGGTTTCCTCTTACATAGGGTTGTGTGGCAAACAAACGAGTAGTTTTTGTCTATCCTCGAAAAGTATGTGCAGTACATAAAGAATCACTATGGTTCCAAATGTACCATTGTATTTGATGGCTACCCAGAGGATGCAATAGAAAAAAGCATCAAATCAGCTGAACGCACCCGAAGAGCACGTAATATGTCGTCAGCGTCAGTTTTGCTTGATGACACAATGACAGTGACAATGCGGAAAGAGACATCAAACAAACTGAATAAAAAACGTCTAAAATGAAAGATATTCTAAAATTATAAAAATTGTTTTTCATTTATTTGGAAGATGGGAAACACAATAAAGCTGATACGGAGATTCATCTTTAAGACGCTTTTAACAAATTATTATTAGTTTAAGAGAAATTAGTCGTGCTAGGTAAAAGATTATCGTTCATCAACTTTTAAATCGTGTGATGTATTAACATTAGTTAATCATTTTTATTTGTTAGTCAGTCATTTTTGAAGATTTATGTAACGTTAATTGAATATTTATCGTGAGTTTACAAATACAGGGATGTCAACATTAAAGTTCCTGTACATAGAGGGCTCTGGAGCGAGTTGTAAGATTCCATATGGAAAGAAATTTGGACAGCAGGTCCATAGAAAGATGTGCTCGCCATTTATTGAAAAAAAAGTACAAAAAATATCTAATAAAATGGCATTGTAGCGTTACAAATGTTCTATGTGTCCACCTTTGTTTTCAACAACATTTTAAAATGTTGTGCTCCCTGAATGCAGAATTTGATGTTCTAGAACTTTCTTATCTTACATTTTTTATTTGAGATAGTCGTTTTCGGATCACAGGCGTTTGAAAGTGAGCGTAACACATGTTTCAGCCGAAACGGCAAAATTTGCTCCTCTTTGACTACTGATTATGACCAAACCACTGAACCAAATTTAATGTTTCAGGAGATCATTCGACGGAGAATTTGGTGCTCTTTAATTTTGGTAAGAGTAACATTGTCTGTACGATGCACCCATTAGATGTTATAAGGCAAAAACTGAAAAAAGGGCCAAATTTTCGCGGTTTTTGGCTCCCAAAATTTAAGCTCACCTCAGAAACCGTCGCAAACTCATATTAATCTCATTTGGGATGCCCCAAGTGAAAGGAAATCATTTCCAGCTTTTTACGAATTAATGGAAGGCACGGCTTTTTTTGGTCTAATTTGACTGGGCTACTACATAAAAAGTAAATTCCTGACTCCCTCACTGACTAGACTTATCAACGCCCACCCCAAACCCTTGGACCTAGATAGCTGAAATTTTGCACAGAGGTTCCCTTAATGATGTCGACAAGGAATAAGGCCGGATTTTTCGAAATTCCCACGGGATAGGAAATAATCTGGCAAACTGACCATGAAGTGTGTGGCGACAAACCCAGGTGTGTGGTGCCAACCCACAATACACCTGAGTTAAGAAGGCCACAATGGGCTGGGAAGTCGTATATTCTCCGATCTCAATCATAATTTGCTAAATAAATAATGTATTTTATAATGCTATATATGCAAGGGTTCCGGAGCGAAGCGACGGTACACGTCTAGTTAATAATAAAAACTAACTTTTAGTGCATTCATACAAATCAAGATAATATTATATTTTGTAAATGTGATAACTTAGAATTTGTTTGCGACTATAAAAATCTAGATTTGCATATTAATAATAAGTTTAATAAGTATAACCACTATATATATACATGTGTAGATTAACTAAAATTATATTATACAAAAGTTACATCGATTCATTAATTAACTATTGAATTCTAAATTGGATACATTTACATAAAGAAAATTTTTAATCTAATTTTGAATAATTTTAAGAACCTGCCAGAAAGTCAATAATTACAATTCTTAATTGCTAACAAAATAATATTCCTGCAGCAAAAAATTAATGTATTTTTTAATAATAAAGTTTTATTATAAAATATGTTACAAATATCATAAAATAATTTACGCAACACTAAAACTACAAAACTTTATAAAAACAAAATTTTGATATACCAAACGATAATATTTTTTTAGATTAAGATTAAGAACAAAAACTAGAATAATCAACCAAATATTCGATCAATTTTTATCAGATTTGATTAATACAGAAAAAAAACTTTTCACTAAAGAAAATCATTATTGAAAAAAATATTACTGGGAAATAAAGTGAAATTAACAATAAAAAAAAAATCGCTTCTTTTTATTGACATGTTGTCTACATTGGATTTTGAGATTAATTGTATTTACTCCAGAATCTAATGTATACAGTATAATGTTTCATTACATTCACATTTTTGAAGCGTATTTTCATATATTTAATAAATAAATAACAAAATACAGTTGAACCTCTCATAACGAGTAATTCGCATAACGAGCAAAAAAGATTGTGAAAAAATTGCTCCCTTAACGAGCGACATTTTGCATAACGAGTGACGCAGAAAGGGGAAAGTCCCATCTTCACGTCACTCACTTGTGAGCCGGGACTTCCGCACTTGTGCATCAGTCTGTGTTTAGCACTCGTTCCGCTAGCACGTTAGTGTCGCATGTGATCACACATTTTTCCAAACTTGTGTTCAGACATTATTTGTAATTTTTTTTGTGAAAAGTTTAATAACCCTTGCAAAAATGTCCCCGAAGAAAATTATTTGTCATAAATTCATAAATAATAAACTAGTTATTTCGATTTTTTTTTTATTGTTTTTTGCAAATCGAAATTGCATTCCAGGTTGTTACGCTTCTTAACAATTTATAAGTACAGTAATTTTATTTGAATAAATGTTAAAAATAAAAAAAATTGAGTATTTTTTTTTTGGCCTGGAACGCATTATCGTATTTTACATTGATTTATATGGGAAAAATTGTTTCGCTTAACGAGTGTTTCACATAACGAGTAAGATTCTGGAACGAATTATGCTCGTTATGAGAGGTTCCACTGTATTGATCTTTGACGTTTTTTGTTTTGTTTTAATTTTTTTTATTGCTGAACAATATATACAAGGAGTTTCGGAAATGGTCCCTAATCAAAGAAAGCTCTGTTAACATTAGAACATACGTAAATAAGATAAAGGTTCATTACGAAAAGCAATCCGCATAACAAATGTCATGACTAAAAACAGGTATCATAATTAAAGAAAGTCTTATTTACTTACACTTCCTAATGTGAACTGAGCTTTGTTTGATTCATTCCCAAAGAATTCCTTTCAAAATGTCATAGAACACTTTCGACTTCAAATGACCTTTGGAACCCTTATCTCTTCTCTTTATCTACCATTTCCGAAACACCCTGTATAAAATGTACACATCTCAGACCTAATTTTACTATATTATTGTTTTTATAAATATGAATTACGTGTATGCTACATAAAATATTATTTATTATATGTTATTAAGTATTATTTTGCTTAATTTTTTTTTGATATTTTGCTTTAATAATTTATCTTTATTGTTTTCTATAATCTATACTACTATTATAAAGCAGAAGATTTTGTGTGTTTGAACGCGCTAATCTCAGGAACTACCAGTTCGATTTGAAAAATTCTTTTTGCATTAGAGAGCCTGCTTATTGAGAGAGGTTATAGGCTATATAACATCACGCTAGGATCAACAGGAGCGGAGCAGTAAACATAAACATCAACAAATCTGGCAATCTGAGATTCAAAAAAGAGGTCCAACACTATTAATAGGGGGAAAGGGAGGTCGAACACACTATTAATAGGGGGGAAAGGGAAGGAAGCTTGAGTCAAAAAACAATATAAAATAAGTTACAATTATAATTATGTATAATAACAAGGACATGATATGATATAATGAAATTAATACAATAAAGTAGTTATCATAAATACAGATAATAAATTTAATTAAGTAATTAAAAATATTTAAATAAAGGTTTAAATTCATCGCCTTATGGCTCAGTCATATGGTTGGCCCCTTAAGCAACAGTTCTGCTTCAACGAACTAATTTTTGCGGATGTGTTTGGTTAATTTATTGAATAATTCTATGCGTTTCCTATTTAATAGGTACTAACCGTAATAGGTAAGCGTACAATTGACTTAATATAAATAAATTTTAGTATTTAGTTACGTTTAATAAAATCAATTTGTAGATAGTTTTTTTTAATAGGTTGCAACGATCGTGTTATGAATAGGTAACAGTATATTATAGACAAGGAGAAAAAACTAAAAATATCGTCTACAATGAAGTACTGTAAAATTTCATTAGATAATTTAAAATATATCGTATTCGTAAAAAACCTCATTATCTATTTTATTATTTCTTAGTATATAGCCATCAAACTGAAGACACTTTCTGTCAAGTCGGTTTATTTTTTAGTGATTGGTCCTTTTATGTTTCCACATAATTTCCAGATGGTATTTATAGTTAATGCGATGCACTTAGTTATGTACTCATAATGTGTATGAAACAGATACTTAATTTAACGCGGGTGAAACCGCGGGGCACCGCTAGTAGTATTATGTTTTTAATGTTTGTAAATGTAAATATCAGTACCTGTATAAAGGTAAGAACATACTTATCCTATAGGTCATTAATTACTAGTAAAAAGGAGAAAAAAGATAATTTTAAATTGAGTTTCCTATGAGTCTTAAGGAGTTTATGTTTTTTGTTTTATGTCTTCCGCGTAAAGCATCACATCTCCCATCAACTACATTGAGACGACAGAGTCGCTGCTTCATTTACAATACAGTAGAACCCCGATTATCCGAGTTAATGTGGACCAAGCCTAACTCGGATAACCGAAAAACTCGGTTAAAGCGAAAATTGTTAATAAAATAAATCGTATATGTTTAAATGTATATTCTAACAAATACAAAAGTTATATAGATACACTATATACAATTCATATTGAAAGAGTTCTTTTACTTAAACCTTACCTTTTACTTTTCTGCACACCATTTTTCTAATTCGTTTCTCTTCCTTTTCCAGTATCCAACAGTAACAGCTCCGACACCGAGATCTTCCGCTACTTTCTTTATTGATTCACCATTATCTATTCTTTGGATTGTTTCTAATTTTGTTTATATAAAAAAAACAACTCACTTTCCCTTTTTGCTACTCATTTCGAATATGTAGAATTGACTGAATGTATCACCGTACTTTTCAGATACACTGGACAATGTGACCAATCGAAACCATTCCCCGATTCCAGGGAGGCGATATATGACTAGACGAAGACAGATTAAATGGTACCAATATTCTGCGAATTCTCTTTCGTTCTCCTGAGTGTTTGTGAGATCAAGTTCAGAATTTTTTTCAGTAGCTTTAAAAATGGAAAATGTAAAACCAAAAAAAAAAAAAAAAAAAATCCTAGAAGTAGCTCGGTTAAAGCGGAAACTCGGATAATCGGGGCTCGGATAATCGGGGTTCTACTGTATTTTCTAAATCTTCGTGAAACATTAGTCTTTCTAATCGATTTGCATCTAATAAACGAATGAATAGGCGTAATGTTGTTTTTTGTACAATAGAAATTGAAATGCCATCGAGCGTGAAAGTTTAAGTTGCTCACCAAGTCGCGTTTCATGGAATACGAAGCGAAACCAAAAAAGAACAAACAATTCGGACAGAAATTAAAACTTTACAATGGAAACCAAAAACAAGATAAAAGCAGCACAGATATAAACTAAATTGCCTTTCTGAATCAATTTATCGGAAAGAATTGGGAACGGCTGTTTCGTCCTTATTGGGACTCATCAGCCCAATTCCGCTGCTTTTATCTTGTTTTTGGTTTCCATTGAATTGCTTTCAGCACGCATTTTAATTTTCTTGCCTTTTTTGTTTTCGGGGATCACTGCCAGGTGTGGCGGTGGCCACCAGATCTATCCCTGCCTTTCTGAGTCTTTTTATCGGGGAAGGCGGATTGGGCTGAGGAGTCCGGCGTAATGTTCTCTCGGAAATGTGTGGATATATAGTAACTTCCAATATTAATATTAACTTTCTATATTAAGTGTTTGGAGGAGTTAATGATGCAAGCATTTACTAGAAATGATATTCTCCGACGATCTCTTGTTGTGAGCAGGCGTTTCCGATCACACTTTTGACTGCGACTTGAGATGGAATTTGTATCATATCAAATTGTTTGAAAACTCTTTGGAGTGTCTGTTCCGACACATCAGCAAACTCAGCCACCTCAACTACAGACACTAAGCTTTTGATGTATCGAATGCAATTAGATCTTTATGCTACTCGGCAACATTTTTTCTTTCGACCAATTTTTCATAGGATACATAATGTTACAATGGATTTTTTATGTTCGGGCTCTTACGTGCATTCCACTGCAGTATTCTCATTACGGATGACGCTGCTGAATCCACAAGCCCAATTTCTTGTGCGATGTGCTTATATTACATGTGATTGTAGGGATAATTTGCTGAACATAAAAATATTGATTTAGAAGCTTTGTGACAATTTTAAGAAGACGATTTTTGATGGTTAACGCTAATAATACCGCATGCTCAGTCACTACGCGATGTTGTAGCCTACCTGAGAGTATATCTAGTTCTAATTAATAAAATCAGTAACATTGATGAAAAATAACTGAATCAGAAGCAATAAATGAACAATGGCACGATGTAGGATATTAGCAGGAACAAATTGCTGAAAGATAAATAGTAGCGATTTTTTAAGAATATATTATTAGTATTATAATTAATTTGAAGAATTGTTGTTCATTTTACAATTGATCTGTGTTCAACAAATAACATATATTCTTTAAGTAACATTTTATGAAACAAATCTTCATAATATACTTTATTACACAGTTGCCATTAAACGTTAAGGACAGCTCAAATATTTAAAGTAGAAATGAGATAAATTTTTTGTTGAGATTTTTGCTTTGAACTGTAAATAATGTATGAGAAGGAACGCGCCCAATTTCTTGAAGAGTCGGGAGGTGGAGGGAGGAAGGAAGAACAAGGAAAGAAACTTGGGGGAAGGAACACAGTGTAAACAGAAAATGGCCTTTAGGTTAAAGAAATTGCGATCCACAAGAAGAAAGGAAGAAGGAAGAATTCGGAATTGGAGAAAAAAAAATAAAGAGACTGGAGGCAAAAATTAAATTGATTAAACATAAAATAAGCAAATAATAAAAAAGTGCGATTTCTCACAACTAATTTAGAAACTTACCCCGTTCCTTTACAGAAAAATTTGAAGACTATTGCAATATTTCTATAGTGTTATAATGCATCCGAATTATTCTTAAACTCCAAAAGTATTATTTTTTCCACAATTATTGTCTTTCAAATTTAAATTATAACTTAAATTTATTTTAATATTTAGTTGTAATTTAATACTTTTTTTTGTTAGTAAATGATTTTCACTAGAAATGGAATAATCTAAGAATGGTATCCTGTTGGATTGAAATCTGTATTATAATTGGTTTACTTTTTTGAACGATTTTTATGAGGCACAAAAACCATGTCCCTTAGTGTTTCTTACTGAATTACTTCACTAATTATATTTTTTGAAGTTTAAAAATAGCATGCGATTTTCGAAATCAAGTTATGTTTTACATTTTGTAAACCACAATGCCTTGCTGTTCAATTCGGGGGGGGGGAGATTTCTTAATAGATTTTAGCTTGTTTTTTTTTTTTTAAATTCCTTTCTTCATTTAATGTGACAGCAGTAACATATTCTTTGATTCGTAGGGTTCGTCAGTGCTTTATTAATTGAACTACAAAAACGGCTTAGCTTTGGGGTCATTGAAAATTGGTCCTTAAAAACAAGTACACTAGAACCTCGTTTATCCGGACTAACTGAGACCAAAGGCAATCCGGAAATTCGAAAATCCGGATAATCCGGGTAATGTGGGTAATAAGCAAAACATATCCTTAAATAAACAGACCTACCGTTTATTATGATAAAAAACTATGTTTTGTAGCTTCAACGCCCTGTGACACTCAAGTAAAGCGTTCTTAAACTCGACAAAAACATTTTATTACCATAATTTATTGTACAATCTATGCAGGAACTATACATTTAATCAAAATAAAAAGCGAATGTTTGGCATACTTATAGTTATGTTCTTGTTATAATAGTTAAAATTATTATCTATGTGAACATTAAATAAATAAAAAAAAAATGTCTACAAATCTGATCCGGATTATCCGGAGACCGGATCAACGAGGGCCGGATAGACGAGGTTGTAGTATATTAATAACCATAATTTAATGAGATCTGGGCAATTAGATTAAAGTCTAAATATGAAGACTCCATTTAGGATAGTAAATTATTTTTTGAATAACTCGGGTTTTTTTGTCTTTTAGAGTATTACTTAGGCCCACTATGAAAAAAATTGTTTTATCATTTTCTATGTTTTATCTTATATCTGTATAACTGTCAAGGGTAGATGTACATTTTGAAATGTTTTAATTTGATTGTACGATTTTAGTAATGAAAAACGGTGACTGAAATTTCATGTGCGTGCTACAAAAACGTGTGGTTTACAAAAGTTAACAAGTAACAAAAAGTTCGAGTAACTTTGGCCCATTTTGCCATGAGCTCCAGTTTTCACTGAGAAATATTTTCCTCTCTCCCTCAAATAATAATAAAAAACAATTTTCAAGCTGCCTCTTTTATTATTCACTATCCGTGTGCGACTTTCTTTTCAGATGATTTCATATAAAATGCCAGCTGTGTAAAAAAGACAACTTAGATATCTAAGATATATACTGACTACCATCGCGGACAACTCCACGCATGTTTAGAGGCAATCATATCGGGAAAATCCGCCAAAGAAAGGCATCAGCGCATTTTGTGTTTACTATGAAATATAAGCTGTGTAAGTAAGTTTATTGTTATTATTTTCACGACAGAAAGAACAGAAAGAAGAACAGAGGACTTTTGCCAACCACATCCTCAAGATTTAAGAGTTTGGTTTCCAGAAGAATAACTGGATTTCTGGGTTCTTGTAAAATCTTTAGTCAAGACAGGGTCGTAAAAAATTCAGACTAACTTCAATTTAGAGACAGAACCAATTGGATAAAGCCATTTTTGAAAAGGCACCAGAATTAAATGGTTCGGTTTACAGTTAAAATGAAGAAAATTCGGGCCGGAGTAAATGAATCAACAATTAAAGAATACGTTGATCATCATTGTTCTAGTAAAAAAAAAATGTGCTTCTTAAGCTGGGCGAACACGCGGCAATTAGCGGCAATATTGTGATTCAATATTGCACCTTTTTATTGCTGACAACCGTTGTCAGTTCAGATCACGCGCGAACATGTTGTTTTTCCGAAACGAATATTGTCCTGACAATGGATGGTTAAGGCGCTTCTCACTAGGGAGAGCTAAAGAGAGAGCGTGTTTTCCTACAGAATTGCTATAGTATTAAACGCCGTCCCTCGTTAGAAATCAATTACGATTCTTTCATTATCAATTGACAAAATGTTGTTGTTGGAATTATCTGTTTTGGGCCGACCCATTTTGCTGATTTTAAGCCTTGTTTCTCAAAGAAAATGGCCGGCGTGAGTGACTGAATTTCCGATGTTCAAAGTGCCGCCTCCTTCGACATCAGCATTGTCACGTGATTTCATCCGTTCATATGATTCGCTATTGTTCCAGCAATACGTTGCGGCAACTGAAATTGTTCCTTTTTTTCCGACAATCTCAATTGTCTTGAAATGGGCAATCTTGGACAATATTGTTCATTTTTATTGCTGCAAACTGTTGTCAGCAATGAAAAGGGGCAATATTGTCCCACAATATTGCCTGAAATTGCTACGTGTTCGCCCAGCATTAGGGGAAACACAATTATGATGTGATCAACTCGAGTGACGATCCGAAGGCAAACCGCCGTACCAAAAAACGATTGTGAATTCAACCAATTAAATACATCAGTTAGGATCTGTATTAATGAAGCAAAAAATAAAAAATAAAAACATATACATACGGCTGATCATTTATGCTGTACTTGGACTAAAATGGGTCAGAATAAACTTAGGTTTTTTTTTTTTTTTAATTCTCTTTATTTCCTGTGTCTAAGTACATCATTCCTCAGTTTGGAATAGAAATGGAAAGAGAAAAGATACGTAGGTCGAAGTGACCTGAACTGATGGTTTGTTAATTATGCATCTTCAATGATAAAAACTAAAGACTAAACAGTTTCTGTTTCTTCTTAATCGATAAAAACTCTTAAATATATTATTTGAAATTTATGTTCGAAAAGCACGCATTAAAAATATGCTTTTTTTATGTGTATAATGTGTGTCTACATGTAACCTAAGTGTATGGTACTAAAGACCATACTGTTTTTAGGTGATATTGAACCTTGGCCCATACTATGGGTTTATCAATACGAAAATCTATTAAGATGGTAAATACTAAGCTTTCAAATGAGATTTTTAGTGTAAATTCTTTGACTTACTTAGGGACGCAGTCTTTTGGCTGATTTAAGTGGCCAAAAAAAAAAGTGCTAAAAACACGAAAATCTACTTAAGACTGACAGTACGATTAATACTCTAACTGTGAAGTTCAAAGTTGAATTTTATAGCATACTATTGGCCGAGTGCACCAAACCTCAAATAACTTTGATGGCTGCAGTGTGGACGTAGCTAAAATTAGTGGGGGGGTGCTGCTCCAGAAAAACTTTAGCCTTTGTTTCAAAATTGTGTGAAAGGAAACAAACATGTATAAAAAGAAAATTTATTCAGAAACTTGATAAATTTCTTTTTATACATGTTTGTTTCCTTTCACACAATTTTGAAACAAAGGCTAAAGTTTTTCTGGAGCAGCACCCCCCCACTAATTTTAGCTACGTCCACACTGCAGCCATCAAATTTAATTGAGGTTTGGTGCACTCGGCCATATGACTTTCTTATTCGACCACACAGCTTAGTTTCTCGGTAGGCTACATCGACATTTTCTGATAATGATGCTTTTTATCGAATAAGGAGTCTCTGCTACTCTGGATTAAAAGTCAGCAATCATTTTATTTATATTTTTTAAAAAAAAATTAACTTGGGATTGCCCTGTAAAAAGAGCGTTACAGTTTATCGCGACAGCTCTGTAATGAAGCAATGAAATAACGAAGTTGCGATTATAATATAATTCACAGGTTAGATATTAGACATTACACGTGAAAATCTACTGTACTTTCGTTGTATTTCACTAAATATCAAATAACAAGTATTCCACAGCTATTTGCCGCTTTGCCGCTTTTTATTTTTAATGTTTGATTTCACAAAATGTTGTTTTTACAGGTATAGATTCGTTCAATTACACATGAAGAAAAAGATTCATAATAAATCTTTTTTTTTCCAATAAAACACCGGAATTTATTTCAAAATTTATTCGTATGATGAATAATGATTGTTAATTAAATTTCAAGTTATAAATAGTTTTTAATCATTTCGAAGCTGTGATCTGAAGGAAATCCTTCAATTCACATATATAAAAAACGCGAGAAGGATCAATAGATCATTGAGACATAAAGAGTGGAACTTACAATTTAATGTTCTAGATGTGAAACCCACTAGAAATTTAATGTGGGCTACAAACTCGTTATCAGTTTAATAATGTTATTACTTATGACCTTACTTAATCTCCTCTAGCATATCATTCACAAATCATTTTGTGATTACTCAGGTTCCCGTTGTAATAATTTATATGCATTTCAAAAGAAGAATAGGGTATGAATAATTCTTTGAGTTTCATTATTTCTGCTACATTGCGTATTAGTCTTAATTTTTGTTCAATTTATTGTGCTGTTAAGAAGTCGTACAATTCTGCTTAACATTAGCATTACAGTCCCGATTATCGAGTTAATGTGGACCAAGACTAACTCGGATTACCGAAAAACTCGATTAAAGCGAAAATTGTAAATAAAATAAATCGTCTAGGTTTAAATGTATATTTTAACAAATAAAGTTATATACAGATACACCACATGCAATTCAAATTGTTACGATAATTAAAGAGTTCTTTTACTTAAAAAAAGTCCTTAATTGTTTTTTTGTTTTAGGTTACTTTTCTGCAGCAATGTTTCGCCATTTTTTTAAGGATAAAAGGATTGCTGGTGTCGCTTCTTGCTGTTGTTGTATATATTCAATAGCACTTTCGATAGCTTTTAGTCCATCTGTATGGGAGATTTTCTTATGTCGATTTTCATCGTCACTGTCTTCATCATCATCGCTAGATCATCATTCATTTTCCTTAATTGACGATCATTTCATCTGTAATGTCTTGTTGTTCATCAGCGTTTATCCAGTCGCACATATCCTCTTCGTTGATTGGTGATATCAAGTTCAGAATTTTTTCCGGTAGTTTTAAAAATGGAAAATGCAGAATCAAAAAAAAAATTCCTAGAAATATTTGATAGCTCGGTTAAAGCGGAAACTCGGATAATCGGGGTTTTATTTATATATATAAGTATATATATATATCCATTTGTAGAAGTACACTAAAATCCCAAAATAACTGGGAGGGGTGCTACCTTGTGCACTTCATGACACCACACCAAATTGCGGTTAATGAATTGTCCGGAAACAACGTATATACAAGCTGATTCAAATTAAAGTATACCTATGCAAACCACTCTGGAGAAAGAACCAGCGAATGAAACAACGTCAGACTTAAACTACATACATTCCAGATAATTGGAAAAAGATTTCTGCAATGACAAAAAAAAAATGGTTCAAAAAATTACCAACAGGGGGAAATTTGGTTCTGCCAATTCCAGTAGAATGAACTGCATGGGTGTGTGAACGGGAAAGGAACCATAAACAACGGCATACTAGTGTTATCGAGGAATTTTTATTCATTCATTTCAAAAATTATATAAAAGTGGTTAGTAGCATGAAACGCTGACTGAGGCTGCAGGCAGGGGTCAAGGATAATCACCGGAAATGTTGCGTTCTGCAAGATTCTGCAAAACCCAAAACTGATACCGATTGACAGCATGTTCGACAGCACAACGCAATTGATCTGTATAGATGTTTCGCGTGTGCAGTTAGACTCTGTCTTTGAGATCTGCTAGGTGAAGGTCGTTTCTCCAATAAACCATACTTTTGAAGTAACCTCAAAGCCAAAAATCAAAGATCTTAACAAAAAGGTCTGGTGAACGTAGTCACCATCTCGTTGGGAATGCACGACTGATGATTCTATCCACTGTGAAACGTTGTCGCAACAACTGTTGAACATGACGTCCTGTGTGGGAAGGTGCTCCACATTGCGTAAATGTTGTCGTATTGAGGTATCCTCTTTGCTGGAGGCGCAGGATGAAGAAACTGTGTAATAGGTTCCGATAAGGAATTGCGATTAATGTACAGGTCACAGGTCCGGTTGAATGGATTTCCGCAAGAAAAACGGGCCGATCCGAAATATGGCCTTAAACCCTATCCACACTGTTACCTTCGGTAAATGTAAGGGAATCTGTTGAAACTGACGAGGTTTCTCTGTAGCCTAAATGCGGCAGTTTTGCATTTCACTGTTCCACATACATGAAAATGAGCTTCATCACTCCACAGAATGTCCCAGTGCCAATCCTCGTCCACCTGAATGTGCCTTGCCAGAAAGAAAACGTTGTCGCCATCGTCGTTTTGCAACTCTTGGAGATGGCGAGCTTATAGGGATAGTTATGCAATGCTTTGCGCAAACATCTCCATACTGTTGTATCATGTACATCTAACTGCCTTGCTATGGCACAGGCACTACATGCACCTGCAACATTCTCACGTGATTGCTGAACGACTGCCGTTGCAACGTTTGGTCACTTGAGGTATCCCAGGTTTACGCTCTCTTCATGCTGGGACTGCGAAGCTACTAGTCTCCTGAAATCGACGAACCTTGCGTCGCAATGCAAATGTTTTGTAAATGTTTCCGCAATGATTTGCGGCATCTGTACTCGTGAAGAATGTCTCAATCACTTCATTTTATACCTGATTCGATGCCTTACGAGGTATAGCTATGCAAATTTCATCAACTGGTGCCGCTTCGTAGCGCCATATTTCTCCCTGTCGTCATTTTTTAAGCTGATTTTTTATTGCAATGTATTACAGTCCAAGACTGATGTTGTTTCGTCAATTGGTTCTCCCTCCTGAGTGCTCTGCAGAGGGATACTTTAATTTGAATCATCTTGTATAATGGCAGATATTTCCGCAATCTCAGGTAGTAGCATTCCCAGCTCTGATAGCAGATTATCAGGACTTCCACGACTTCGAAAGAGGTAAGATTATGTGGGCCCGGGAGATGGTTCACTCTGTCTCTGAAATTGCAACGAAGTTCGGATTCTCACGTTTTACAAACCGCCACCGGACTCTAAATGACTGGAAACCTGTATCTTGGTCCTACGAATCGTCATCTATAGTCCAGTGGCGTGTTCCCGAGCCCAGGCGAGGCGCAGACCCTTATGTTGCATTGTCAGCAATGGTACCCTGGGCCGTCGGCTCCAGAACCCCTTAGAACACAGGGAACGTTGCACTGGGATGCCGCTACTGGCCCCAGCATTGAGTTGCGATATTATTTGCGGCAAGGCCGGATGTTACGATGCATGCCAGACTCAGCTGCTCACATTAGTCAAGGGCTTTTTTCGGCC
>JAFIDM010009631.1:12114286-12127095 GCA_023159025.1 Thereuonema tuberculata
CTACAGTACGAAGGTCGAAAATTACTGACAGGTTTATTGTGCATCGTGATCCTATAGGCCTTCTCGGAATTTGTGGATGAGTGGCAGGCTCTTGCTCTGCAGAAAAGTTTCTGCTGTACTGTATATATTTCAACATTAAAAACTACGTTTTATTGTACAAAAAACATAATATGTAAAACTTTTAAAATATTTTTTTTTCATGTTTACACCTTATTTTTAGTCTTTTTTAGGGTTATCCGCGATTTTCGTTATCCGCGAAACCCTTGCCACCCAATTCCGCGGATAATCGGAGCTCTACTGTATTTTGCTTACGAATTTATAAAATATTCGATTTAAAAAAAACAGCGCTAATATATTTGAAATAAAAAATCAGAATTTGCGTTAACATAATCTTTGGATTAAATCTACTGCTTAATTTAAAATTACATTTACAACTTTTAAAGCTTTTCTCATTTAATGCTAAGGAATAAAATTAAAATCGCACTGAAAAAAAACTGGATATTATTCGCTGGGCAGAGGTTCAGCCGTTGTCAAGGTTCGATTTTGTAGCCGATATTTCTTTTAAAATTAAATTAATGTTTTAAAGAATACGATTACATACCGGATATCATCCCAACATCATTCCTTTCTGATAACATTAAACCTAAAACTTCAAAACACGATTAAAGTAGTATATAATATTATTGCATTGTTAAGTTGCTCTGAGAATTTTTCATCTTACTTTGCCAGTAAGGCTTTGATTAAAAATCAAACATCTGTTACACTTATATTTAGCAAGCCAAGTTTTTTGGGTTTTTTTTGAGAAAAAACCCCCAAAACTATTCAATTATTTATGATAAAATCGCGAAAGTAATTATTAATTATTTAATAATTAGAAATTATTATAGCCAAGACTTGGGCTGCGGAGACACTGAGCAGAATCCCAGTGAAGCAGTGCTGGTAATGTGGGCAGTTGGATTAATATTTAACTTAATGGCCCGATTGCAGAATTTACCAAGTCACTTTCATGCTCTCAATTAGTCCTTGAATTTAACTACTGTAATCTAGTTAAGAACAGTAATCTTGCACCCTCATTCTCTCTTTATTAATGGCATGAATGTTGTTTTAAAGAATAGTTTTATTTCCTCCTGGAACGTCTATTGGGTTGATTGTTTATTATTGTGTATGTTTTGGATTTTTGCCTCCATTGTATAGTTTTCATTGCTAAGCGAAGCTTCAAAATGTCGTCGTTTTCTTTTTTGTATTACTTAATTCGTTTATGTTTGGAAAATGATAATTAAATCCAATTACAGTGTATTTGATCTGCCTCCTCTTTTTCTTTTCTTTTTTTCTAGAATATTCAAAATTCCATTGTTTATGAATTTCATGCCGACAAATCTCTGTAAGTTCAAACGGTAGCACCACACTATTAAAACATAGTTTATGGTCCTTTTAGCTGCACTCTTTAGTTTAATCTATCAAGACCTTGTGGAAGAAGAAATAATATATTTCGTCAAATAAGAACCATTTAAACACGTTTTAAAAGAGAAAATGCAAATGCATTAAGTTAATTTAGTAATGCAAATCTACACTTTGGTTATTTCGGGAATGTCATTCACAATCTTTAAGCGAAGACTGACAATTCACTTTTTGTCGTACGTCGAACTTCGGCAATTCTGTTGTACAATACAAAACACGATTTTAATCACACCAACCAAGTACTAACTTCTCTTCCAAAAAAATATTACGTACGACTGCTTTCCGCTAAATTCCTACTAATTGTGCATTGATTGCATTTTCCTGTGCTTCCTTTGATTCTGATCCACTGATAGGAATATATATCTTTTTTTTAGTTGTGAATCATTTTCCAAATTTCAAACTGAAAATTCTCCTACCTATATTTTATTCTGTGGAAATGAATTCTCCTGCTATTGAATGAACGAAATGCAGTTAAACGAACTTAACGAGGTTTATCATTTAAACGATGTAGAGCAAAGTTTCTTTTGGTGGTTCGCGATTCTATTAAAGACAGACTATTTTTTTCTGGTTTGGTTATTTTGATTCGAAGCGTTGTTTTCGGATGGTTAATTGGAGGTTAGCTATAAAATAAAAAAAAAAAATAAACAAACACATTTTTAATTTTAAGTATGGTTGTGGAGTCTAATCCCAAGTTTGAGAAACACTGGAATGTAGAGTAGATAGAGCTTATCACGTATTTGAGGGAATTTCTGGCTCCTACAAACAGGGTAAAGGATAATCCAGAGAATTAGTTACTGAATGAGTCCACTAATTCCACGTTGTTTGTCTTTATAGAATCATTTACGTGCATCACATTAAAAGACGGAATTTATTTAAAATTCTTTAAAATTTGATACGACTCTTACATAATTTAAACCAACTAGAGCCTGTAACATATAGAAGACAAATGGGGACCACTACCTACAGAGCAGATGTCGGGTCCCCAGCGGACACAACACACAGAAGAAGTCGAAAGAAACAACCATGCCACGACCGGGATTCGAACCCAGGTACTGGCGCATTGGACGCCACGGCTGGCTGCCGCCGAGACCGCACGACCACGCCAGCACGGCAATTTAAACCAACTATGAACACGATTATTTTTTTCTCATCCTTCGCCCAGCCCTTACAATTGATGCACAGCTGAACATACTACCTAGTTAATTCTATATGGGATAAAAAATTTCGCTAACTTTAATAATAATAATAATAATAAAAGACCGATCAAATTTGGAGTTTTCCTGTAAATTGCTACTTATTTTTGGGGCTCAGTAAATTGCTATCTTTCCTTGCTATTTTTAAAAATGATTTTATAAATAATGAGAATTTCGAAATAAAGTGTAGGTGGCAGCACAATTTCCACCAAAGAGTAATTATTTCAAAAGAAATAAAACTAGTTATATTACTTATGGCTGAAGTCCCCAACTATGCATTCAGCTGAAAGTTGTCCAGATAAACTTTGTGCATTTATGTTGATAAACGAATTAGTTCGAGCGCTTCATTTGGCATTAATTTTAAGGGATGTAGTTATTGCGAATCCATCGATCGGTTTAAATCTAGTTATATTAATAGATCGGATTCAATCTGCCTAGTTTAATTAGCTAATCCCGGATCGTCAAATCACCGATAATCGTTGAGAATTTCTATTAATCATTTAATCTTCAGCAAATGTTGTTATTGAATTTCTCATCGCAGTCATTTCATTTGGTCGTTTCTAATCACATCCATTTCGGGGCTAATTGACAGTGGGTGGTTCAGACCCATTAACCAAGGCTCTGTAGCCCTGATATCTGTTGAGCTGAATAGCGATTAGTAATCTGCCGCGATTAGCTGTTTTTGCATTTTAATTTATTAAGGAACTAACATCTGAAATATAAGAACATTATTAATTAACCGTGTGTGTCTAACACAAATTAATGTTTAATTGTCGAATTTCATTACGGTAATGAAATTATCGTTGTTTTTGCCTAATATTTATTTATTTCTAGATTTCGTAAAAATTTCGATAAGATTAGAAGAGTAGCTAATCCTTTTCAGCTAAAGACACAAACACATATACACTTATTATATATATAAACTTACTTATATATACATATACAATTACAGATAATTGGAATTCCAACTTAATTGACTTCAGTTTCGCTTTCCCTTCTATAATGCATCAAAAGCAAATTTATTAGAAAGAGTCCAATGGAGTTCATTCCCACATCGTAAAGTAGTTGGTTTTCTGCTTTAATATGATGTCTTTTCAAGACTGAAGATAAAAAGAAAGACTATGCCTTTTTTTTTTTCACTATTTATTTTGCTCATTATTTCAGATGATACTGCAGCTTTTCTTCCGATTTGAAAGAAAATTTTGCTTTGACTTCATTTTCTGTTTGATTGTAATAGCACTTCAACATTTTAAACACAAAAATATTTTATCTACTATTTTTACTTCAATTTTACTGTTTTGTTTAAATTGATTTTTCTCTTGTTTTGATATCTTAGTTTTTGTTTTGTTCTACTGTTAATTGAAGAAGACAGAGTTCTGTGATCTATTTACTACCTAAGTCGTCGAGAGGCAGCTGTCAAAGCTTTTTTTGACTGATAAAAATCCTTTTAATGTTTTATACAAATATACTTTCCCCAGCCTTTTAACATACACATAAATAATGTAACGATTTCTTATATCAAGAAAACTTGTGTACACAGCATCAAATAACATCGGTCCTCTTCCAGTATAAGCAATTCACCTCTTTATTCGGAGTTATTTGTTAAGAATAAAATGATAAAAAGAGAATAGTAATTATTTAAGTTATACTAAGAAAGTAATATTTTGACAAGGAAAAGTTATTATTAAATATGAAAGCTAGGTTAGAAAAATATTAAAAATTTATTCATTAATGATTTAAAAGAAAAGGGAAGAAAAAATCTATAAAATGCACAAATTCGTTAGAATTGTTTGCTTTTAACATCAATGCACGTTAAACCTTCTTTATAATTTAAAAGAGTTTAATAGAAATTATTGTAATTCAAATAATCGTTTGTTATATTATAAGACAGGTAAAGGTTAATGCCATAAGTGACTAATTACAAATATCAATAAACATTTATCAGAAAGTTATTTTAATAATAAAACTTAATATTGTAAATTCAATAATTTGGAAACAAACACACTAAAAGGGAAAAGGATAATGTTGGTAATCTCAATAACATTAATAGAAAAATTTGCTAAAGCTATCCATGGTATTAATTAGATAATGGGAATAAAAAAAGAAACTTTTCCATGGACTTACAGTGGCAGAAAAGACAGGTGAAGCCATATTGGAGGCAGAAGTAAATATAGATGTCTGCCCAAAGGGAAAGTAAACGCCAGACTCGTAACAGGACGGCGATCGACAAACACAGAACCGCTTACATGTCTCGTCGAAATACACTGAGATCCTCAGCGGGTGGATCAAACCTATGACAAGAGAAATGAAGCTAGACGGAAGCGTGCTAATGATGCCGACAAAGGACCCGTCCTACTCAGTTTATTCAGAGAACCGGTGATGTCCAGTGCTATCTATCTATCTGATTGGTTGAAAGTTACAGAAATACTTCTTGAGAAAATATTAACTGTAGAAATTCCAGCTGCTGTCAAAAATGAAAAAGACGCTGAAGCGATAAATTTTGAGTATGAGGAATTTTTGGAATGTTAAAAGTGATATTACAAGACATGTCTTGTATCACTGAATGGCTATGCCTTTTTTTTAAGTTGCCTTCTTTTAAGTTGCCCCCAAATCCTTGTTAGAATGGAAAGTCCTTGTTAGGAATATTTGTGATGACCAGACTGTTGAATGAAATAATGGAACTAGTAATGAAGTAATGGAACTAAATGCTTAGCGAGGATAAAGTGTATTTTTCTGTTTCGGACATAGTCAGTCTGAATTGTATTTAAGATCTCATTTTACAATGACAGTGTTAACCAAAATTTTAATTTTTAAAGAACTTTTTTTTTTTTTGAAATGGTGTGGAAGCCAAATGACTTGTAATGCTCTCTAAACAGAGTAAAGTTGATTTAGTTCTATAACTTTTGAAAACAACTATAATTCAGTGTGTTATTACAAAACTTTCTTATATACTCAACCTGTAGCCTGTAAACTTGGGAGTTTGATTATGTTATACATTCGAAAACACGTACAGTATACAGAACGCCATACCGACTCATTGTTGCAATGTCGGTTTTGCTATAACTGCCTTTTAAGATGTAGTAAAAGTCGTTTAGTATTAAAATAACTATAACATTTTTTGTTGGGATAGTTGTAGTTTCTTCTTCATACACGCAGTGGCGTACCAAGGGGGGTGCAGGGGGGTGCGGTCCGCCCCGGGTCCCCATCAGCCAGCCTAGGGGGCCCCATCCACACAAGATTTCCTTTTTTGTTTTTTTTTTGTTTGTAAAAGCAAGACTAGGGGGCCCCATCTACAACTCCCGCCCCGGGCCCCCAAAGGCGTTGTTACGCCACTGCATACACGATCTCAAAATTTCCTCATTTCTGATTCTACCTCATTCATTTCTGTGATGCATAACTATTATACTTATTTGTCATATAAATTTATTACTTACTATCATGGATGTATTCTATATCTGTTTCTGTGAAAGAAGCATATGTGTATCTTTAGGGATGCCTAATGTACAGTATTTATACAATTTTCTGATTTGGATGTTTGAGTAGCAGGTCTCAGTCCTTCCGGAATCTGTCTAATGCTTAAGTTAAAAGTTTGTATCTGAACTGTTATTGCTTAAAAATGACATTGGTGATCCCCAAGTAATACATAAGTAATATAAATAAGTTGGGATTTGGAGGAATATGGATAAAAATAGAAAAGATATGTTTATCGTTCTATAATTTGTATTTTTATACATTGTTTTTGGTTCGCTGATGAGAGCATAAGGATTTCACATTATCAATGGGAATGGATCAGAAAGCTTTAGAACCTTTGAAATTGTTTGCTTTAATGATGTTGTCAAGAGAAATTTTTAGAATCCTACAAAGATTTTCCATATCCATAAATTGTTGTTAATTTAAAAATGTATGGAAATTTTGTTTGCCTGAAAGACTATAAAAATGTTTTTAATGATACTAGATAAATAGCAAATTTTTAGTTTGATTTACTTGTTAATTTTTGTTTTGGAATCAGATAAATAAATCGTTATGTTCGTAAAACAAAGACTAGGGAATTGGTAAAAGTTTTATAATAAACGAATTCGAAATATAATTTTATGACTTTTAGTACCTCTTCTGCTTATGTTATTATTATTATTATTATTTGGTCTTTATATTCTAGTAAGAATGTAAGTTTTGATACTGAATTGTGATGCACTTTGTAAATGGGCAATGTCTCTTGGCTCCTAAGACCAAATAAAGAAAATGCTTGCCTTTATTTGTTGACCTTTATTTTGTAATAAAATATTATCTTCATATGAAATAATATTTTTAGACAAAAGTTTAACGTGCGTTAATACATTTTTACAGTAAAATAAAACAAAGAACGCACATAACTAAACAAAACACAAATTCACTGAGCTATGTTTGATATTTGTGCTGGTAATCGGGGACAGCGCTGTTTCAAGGCTTATTGGCCTATCATCAGCCCGACCCAACCAGCATACCTAAGCTCATTTTTTTTACAATTTAATTCTTCTGCTGGTTATTTTGTATATCAAACGAAATCTCCTTAATTAGATCTGTAAAAATTGGCTTTAAGTTATACATTCCTAAATCTTCTTAACTGATGCATCATCAATATTTCTACTTCTTAATCTCATCGAAATAATTGATGGACTGTTTAATTGAGACTCTTTTCCTAAGTTTCAACTCATTAATGAAGTAGAAGATTTGTAATCAAGCTTATCGCATCCTGTCAAGATTAAGTTATGGTTGTTTTAGTACCGTACAATAAATCTTCTTCTAAGAAAGTTGTACAATTGATGTCAGTTAAAAACAGAATTCTTACATTTGATATTGTGTAAATCGTTCACACTGACTTTCCTTTTATTTATTTACTCATTTTTTTTTTGTTTGTGCGTAATTCTGATTTTGTCCATTGCTAATTCCTGCACTTTGATGTAACTAATGATTTTCTGTCTTCATTGTCTTTTTATTTTTTCTTTCATTCTTTTTGAATAAGAACTCGAGAATCCTTTAATTACAACTAGCCTCCAGAACTTTCTTCCAGAAGAGGTTTTACCCCAAGTCGTTGAGGATAAGATCGGGGTGACTAATGAGATGGAAGTAGCGGAGTTCATTAGCAGGCAGTGGATTGTGTTATGTGGGTGGGTGCTTGTATTCAAGCACATTCCCTACTTTTCTTAATTGGATTGGCGTTAAAGCCTCCGGGTCCCTAGAAGCACTTTTTTCTTTCGTTTTCTCTCGAGTTTTTGAACTTCGTTTCTAGTTGTTTCCCTGAGAGCACTTTGTCCGGATGTTAAGTCAATTGTGGAGTGGATTTTTCTTTTCCTTTTCTGTTTTTATCATTTAGTGTTGGTCTGTGTAATAATTCGGTCAGTTGTAGAGAGATTTTTTTCCCGAGCTACTCACCGAAACATCACCACGATCTGACGCTAATTTCATCCGTCGGAAGCAAGTTGACAGTTAAATTGAAACAGAAAAGAAGAAGATGAGAAAAAGGATTCCTTCTCTTGCTTCCTCATATTGACCGCCTTTTCACCAACCTCAGCTTTTACTTGTCGTTCGGGGAGATTTACTTAATTTTGACCACCAAAACAACTGGAGAGGAAGGGAATTCTTAGGAGATTTTCGAAAGAAAACATTGAATTAGCAAGAATAAAATAATATACCTTACATAAACATATAATATTGTTGATAAAACATTACTTTGTCAGTTTTTACTTTATTATTTCTTAATGGAGAAAAAATATTTTCCTCCATTATTTTTGGAAAAAAATATTTTAGATTGTTATTTTAAGCTTCTATAGGAACATTATAATGATATAAATGTGGAGACACTGTTAAATTTATAAGGTTGAGATGGTTAGGACATGTGATAAGAATGAACAACAAGATGAAGGTTAGGAAAGTTTACAATGGAAAGCCAGAGGGTAAAAGGACTAGAGGAAGACCGAAATTAAGATGGATGGACAGTGTAAGGAATGATATAAAGGAATTTGGAATTACAAATTGGAAAAAAAGGCGGAAAACAGAGAAAGATGGAGAGCTCTGAAGGAGGTTAAGGCCCAAATTTTAAGCTTAAGAATGCAGATTTACAAGGCTATGATCAATATACACACATTACCAAAAAAAACGACACACCTAGAAGGAGTTGTCCGATTATAATGAAATTTCGTATGCAAATGATTAAACTTTGGTGTCCAATGAATGAATAGCGAGAGCTACAGCGCATCGGAACTGCGCACTCAGCAGGTGTATATAAGAAGCGATTCTCAATCTGATGGTTAAAATTTCTGTTGCATTGCGAATTAGAATACCTTTCAACGACTGAAAAAATGCCTCGCCGCAGGATTCGAGCTCGTTATGTGCAACTGTCAGAGTTTGAAAGAGGTCGTATCATTGGATTGAAAGAGGCAGGTTGGGCAAATCGGAGAATCGCTCATCATATGGGTCGAAGTGATGCTGGCAGGAATGGGTGGACAATGGCAGATTTCAGCGTCATGAAGGTAGCGGTCGCCCTAGGGCCACAGCAGAGCGGGAGGATAGAGTGATTGTCAGATCAGCTGTCACAGCGCCTGAATCATCGTTATCAACCATCAGACGTGCGACCCGCACACGAGTGTCCACAATGACCATTCACAGACCGCTGAGAGAGCGACATCTACGCTCGTACCGACCGCTACGCCATCTGCCACTCACGTCTGCACACCGTCGGGCCAGATTACAGTGGTGCTTGGCTCGATCCGGTTGGAATGATGCTGACTGGGTACGTATAGTGTTTAGCGACAAATCCCGCTTCCAACTGTGTCCTGACGATCGTCGCAGACGTGTCTGACGCCCAGGGCAGCGTGCCGATCCTGCTTTCACTATTGCACGCCACACAGGCCCTCAACCAGGAGTTATGGTCTGGAGTGCCATTTCCCTTGATAGCCGAACCCCTTTGGTCGTCATTAGCGGCACACTTACAGCACAGCGGTACGTCGACGACATTCTGAGACCTGTTTTGCTACCCTTCCTTTTGCAGTACCCTGGCCTTATTTTTCAGCAAGATAATGCCAGACCACATACGGCACGTGTTGCTATGACCAGTCTTGCAGCTTGTGAACACTTCCTCGGCCAGCCAGATCCCCAGATCTCTCTCCAATCGAGCATATCTGGGATATGATAGGAAGGCGACTACAGCACCAGGGAATGTGGATGACCTAGCCCGACAATTGGAGCAAATTTGGCAAGGAATACCGCAGGAGACCATCAGGGAGCTTTATCACTATGCCACGTCGTGTGGCAGCTTGCATTCAGGGTAGAGGTGGGTCAACACCTTACTGAGCTCGTTACTTTGTAACTCTGTAACTCTGAAATAAATCATTCAATTTGTCTGAAAGTTTAATCATTTTCTATTCTGTACATAATCTTCCTCTCCACCAATTTTTGCCTCCATTGGACAACTTCTTCTAGGTCGTCCTTTTGTTTGTTAATGAGTGTACTTATAACTGCATTGACCTTCTGTTTAGTTTTATTAAATTAACTTTTAATTCGACCCTTTTCTAATTTATATTACACGTAAAGTGTCCCAGGTTAATAAGATCAAATTTGACATCACTCCAACCACCAACAATGGGGAACAATTATAATTATTAATTATAAATAAAAATGATATTTGACCTTCTATTTCCATTAATGTATGTCTCCATGCTAAAGACTGTAATGTTTGCAATACAAAGCAAAACTTTCCCGATTTTTTTTAATTCAGTTTTCAGAGATGCCTCTGCCACACCACAGTTTGTTAAGAGTAATTCAGGGAATTTACCGATGGTAGACTTTCTAATAATTACCAGTTATTTTGCTGGATGAAGATTTCGTTAAAGAGCGTGAAAAACTGAAAGGTAAGCAATAGTCTCTTAGCAAACAAAGATGAATACTGGTTGATTTTTAAATATTGTGTCATGCTGTTTATGAAAACTTTAAACGTTTTATGTATGTAATTTTAGATCTGGGAGAATTTCCTATGGCGATTCTGCTATAGATTATGTTCAGCTGCGAAGGCATCACGTGGCAAAAAAAATGCATTTATATGTACTTCTAAATTTTATAATAATAAAATACCACCGTGTAATAAACACAGAGTATACTGTAAATACTACATAAGTTTTTTCGCCACAAAACTTTAATTTCGTCATCAAAATTGACTGATTTCGTGGACCACGGGAACTTCTAAAGCGGGAGGCCGGCGAACAGGCTAAACCTTAGCCTTCGTAAGGTGACTGAACCGACCTTTGCGTTAACAACTGTAGGCCTACCGGCTGAGTCGCGCAAATGACAAGCAAAAGCAAACGTACATTTTCATACATCAAAGCAAATCGCTTTAAATTTAATAAACAAAATAAGAGAAATAAAAAACATTTTGGCTTCTTTTGAAAAAAAAATTCAGCATTAACAAAACACAGGAAAAAGGAAAAGAATTTACAAGTTACTCTAAATTATTGGTATTGGTCTTATTATTATTGTTACTTCCCGCACGTTAATAACCTTCATAATTTAAAAGTTATTTTTAAAATAAATTTAAAAAGAAAATATAATTTTAAATATTTTCGATATAAAACAATTCCCTAATTGACCGAAAATATAAATGGTGGACACTATGAAACAGCAACGTTCAATCTTATTTTTTGTTGCGTTTATCACAGAGTATTTTTAAGCTTTTTTTAATGTACAGTGCAACTTGGATAATTCGAACGTCTTTAATTCGAAATCGTGGTTAATTCGAAGATTTCTCTTAGTCCCTTGAACTTCTTATTAAATCAATGTTAAAAAATCGTGGATAATTCGAAGTTCAACTTCCTTAATTCGAAGTTTTTTTATAAAAAATTTCGAACCATAAAGACTTTTCGGCGTTTCATCGTTAAGAAATTCGACACGTGACAACTGAAATCTCCTTCCCGCCAGCGCAGCGTTCGACACATGACGCTTCAGACGCCATTCCAGCTTCCTGCTGTCAGTGTCACCATGTCTTTCAGTAAACCATGCGTGTACAAGAATTTAACGTTCGCTGAAAAGGTCGCCGTCATTCGCGAGGTGGAAAAGGGTGTGAAGAAGAAATGCCAAATCGCCAACGAGTACGGGATAGCGCCGAATTTCGTCGGTACATTAAGGACAAACCAACGTAAGTGAAGCTGTTTTCAGTTCACTAACCATGCTTGATGATTTTGCTAACCTTAAGCGACTGAATTCTATAAGACAATCAGACATTGCACAATTTTTTGAAAACTGTAATTTTCTGTATATTACGTAAGCTATGTACTGTAGCTTACGTAATATAAATCTTATTTTGTTTACATACATATAGTGTTTAAGTCTTTCATAACATGATCTTTCTGAATAAATATTTATTTATTGACAGAATAATCTTTTCAAGCATTCAGTGGACCTGAAATTAAAGTTAAAAGATGTAACTTGTTTAATTCGAATCTTGGATAATTCGAAGTTTTGTAGTGGTCCCTTCAGCTTCGAATTATTCAAGTTGCACTGTATAATATACAGAAAAATACTAATAACTGTTTGAGTATTTATTTCATTTTAAAACCATACTAAAAATAATTTCAGCAATATCAACGAGTGATTTAAATAATTCCGAGTACTGCATTGGTAGTCACCTATGTCCATCGTAAGAAATATTTATTTTATTATTATTTAAAAGAAATATAAGTTATTTTGTAAACATTAAAGTGATCTTTTACAGACAAAAATCTGGATTTTTCGTCGAGCGGTGTCTCTTTTCTTATTGCATTCTTCGGCACAGAAATAACAAATTTTGTCTGGCGAAGTGGCGCTTGTATTTCTGCACAGTGTCACAATACAATATTTATAATATCTTTTAACTTCTGAAAGTTTCATAGACGCTATTTGAATAAAGCAATGCTAAGGTGAGTAAGAACTCTTGCAAGTTGAACGCCTCACTCACTCGATGAAATAGAAATCATAACGACGTCTTGACCACGAGACAACGATAAGTCATGACCACGTGACCATGCTTTTTGAAGGCGTGGCTAAAAGCGAAAGTTTCAGCGCAGATTTCCTCTATTCAGAAACGACATATTAAAATAAAATTTTAACAACATTATTATCGTGTTAGGAGATAATTTTAGCTCAATATAATAATTG
>JAFIDM010009631.1:12165815-12187587 GCA_023159025.1 Thereuonema tuberculata
CATCTATCTATCTATATTCAGCATCTATCTATCTATATACAGCATGTATCTATCTATATACGGCATCTATCTATCTATGTACAGCATCTATCTATCTATGTACAGCATCTATCTATCTATCTTATACAGCATCTATCTATCTATCTACAGCATCTATTTATCTATCTACAGCATCTACCTACCTAAATACAGCATCTATCTACCTATCTACAGCATCTACCTACCTAAATACAGCATCTATCTATCTACCTATCTATCTATCTATCTATCTATCTATCTATCTATCTATCTATCTATATACAGCATCTACCTACCTTGAAGGCCTGTATTAGTGTTGATGGAACGGACTTTGATACCTACTGTGAACCTGTAAGTGTACAATTTACTGTCTCATTGTAAGAATAGGGCTACTAAACATGTTGACTATCTTACTTGTTGTCTTTTTTTACTGAACCTTAGTATAGCTTCTAGAACATTCGGATGGCGTTTGCGGACATATGTTCCATTATGAATATGGTTTGTTTGTATTCCTGACCTATCTTTAAACTTTGTACAGAGAATTTTGAATCACCCTGTATACATATATAGTTCTTGACGCTTAAGTATGTCAGAACTTTATTGAATTCTTAATTTATTTCTTCCTTTTTCCTTATACTGTATATATAAAGCATGGACATTCTGTAGTTTCATAAAGTAAAAAACTTTTTGGATATTTTTTTGAGCTCAGTCAAGTTACTGAGAAGCTGGATTATAGTCAAAGTTTCTAATCCTTCTGAATCCACGTCAGAATACGTAACCACCCGCGAACCAATAAATTACTGCAGTGAGAAGATCGGGATAGACCAGACATCAGAAAACAAGGAGAATTATTGTCAATTTCGGAGAGATTTGTCGTTTTGGTCGTGACCACTTCCTACTGGTAAGTCGATTATAAATATAATTTAATTTAATTCAACTTTTAAAGAAATTACTGATCACTCCCGATCTCGACAATTACCTATTTCAATTAATAAAAAATGAAAAAAAAAAATGTTTTTTTGATGAAATTCCATAAACGTTTCAGGTTCATCCAAAGAACAACAAAAAAACTGAATTCAATTCATAAAACATTTAGGGAAGATACATTCACCTATGTAATGTAGAATAAAAATGAAAATTGTACCGCGACCATTCTCGCTTGTTTGCCAGCCATGATTGTGAACTAAAGAACAATGGAGATAGAATAAGGACGAAATTTTGAGAAAATCTCAACAAACACAATTAAAACTGAAAGGTAATCAAGAGTCTCTTAGCAAACAAAGATAAACACTTGTTGATTTTTAAATATTGTGTCTTGCTGTTTATGAAAACTTTAAACGTTTTATGTATGTAATTTTAGATCAGGGAGAATTTCGTATGGCGATTCTGCTGTAGGTTATGTTCAGCTGCGAAGGCATCACGGGGCCAAAAAAATGCATTTATATGTACTTCTAAATTTTATAATAATAAAATACCACCGTGTAATATACACCGAGTATACTGTAAATACTACCTAATTTTTTTCGCCACAAAACTTTAATTTCGTCATCAAAATTGACTGATTTCGTGGACCACGGGAACTTCTAAAGCGCGAGGCCGGCGAACACGCTAAACCTTAGCCTTCGTATAAGGCGACTGTTCCGACCTTTGCGATAACAACTGTAGGCCTACCGGCTGAGTTGCGCAAATGACAAGCAAAAGCAAACGTACATTTTCATACATCAAAGCAAATGGCCTTAAATTTAATAAACAAAATAAGAGAAATAAAAAACATTTTGGCTTCTTTTGAAAAAAAATCCAGCATTAACAAAACACACGAAAAAGGAAAAGAATTTAGAAGTTATTCTAAATTATTGGTATTGGTCATATTATTATTGTTACTTCCCGCACGTTAATAACCTTTATAATTTAGAAGTTATTTTTAAAATAAATTAAAAAGAAAATAGAATTTTAAATCTTTTCGATATAAAACAATTCCCTAATTGACCGAAAATATAAATGGCGGACACTCCGCAACAGCAACCTCCAATCTTATTTTTTGTTGCGTTTATCACTGAGTATTTTTAAGCTTTTTTAATCGTATTTTATAACAAAGAGAAAAAATATTAATAAATGTTTGAGTATTTATTTCATTTTAAAACCATACTAAACATAATTTCAGCAATATCAACGAACGATTTAAATAATTCCGAGTACTGCATTGACAGTCACTTAAGTCGATCGTAAGAAATATTTATTTTATTATTATTTAAAAGAAATATAGGTTATTTTGTAAACATTAAAGTGATCTTGACAGACAAAAAACTGGATTTTTCGGCGAGCGGTGTCTCTTTTCTTACTGCATTCTTCGGCACAGAAATAACAAATTTTGTCTGGCGAAGTGACGCTTGTATTTCTGCAAAGTGTCACAATACAATATTTATAATATCTTTTAACTTCTGAAAGTTTCATAGACACCATTTGAATAAAGCAATGCTAACGTGAGTAAGAACTCTTGCAAGTTGAGCGCCTCACTCACTCGATGAAATAGAAATCATAACCACGTCATGACCACGTGACCACGATAAGTCATGACCACGTGACCATGCTTTTTGGAGGCGTGGCTAAAAGCGAAAGTTTCAGCGCAATTTCCCCTATTCAGAAACGACATATTAAAATAAAATTTTAATCACATTATTATCGTGTTAGGAGATAATTTTAGCTCAATATAATAATTGTTCCCCATTGTGTTTTATATGTTTCCCTTGCATTCTGGCTATCACTTAACATTGCAGTTTCCACTGAAAGGATTTGTTGGAAAGTTATTAATGACATTAGTTCCATTCCTCCAGACAAAGTTTCCAGAGTCCATCAATAGTTATACATCATTTTCAGGAAATGAAGTCCACAGAAGTTCATAGGAGATGAATCTGGAGATTTTCCGGGTGTGGAGTTTGAATTCCTGTTTCTTGAGCTAGTCGATTCGTGCAGGAGACTGCTGATTCTGCTGTAGGAGACGAGGCCTTGGCTTGGTAGAGGTACACATTCTTACACTCCTCGCCGTACAGTCCAGGGATTTCAGTACGGTATAATGGTTCCAAAATATTTTCTCAGTAGTAGGCAACTTTAACCTTGGTAGTCCTAGAAACTCAATACAGTATTAACCCTCCGCAATGGCCATGACCACTAGCCATTTGAAATAGTTCCTTTCCACTAATGAAATGTTCCTTTAATGAACAATTCTATCCTACCTTTGTCGTCAAGTAGACGGTAAAAATGACTGCCTGTGCCTTGTTATAGTCGTTTAAGTTTATTCAGGTTTCATCAAGGATTACAATATTTTTCCACCTATTAACTTCCATCTTTCATGTAGCTTACGAGAGTTGGTTCTGAATGTGACATGGTATAAGCTTGTATATCTTTTGGTTTATGATGTTTTCGAAGACCTATGAGTAGATCCTGAGGAATTAATGGGTTGTCTTTAACACTATCGTTACCTTGGCAATAGTTCTTTAAGTACTTGGGTTCTCTGTAGTCACCATTTCCTTCACCTTCCCTACAATGGCGTAAGAACGCGTAGGTCTCTAAGTTAAAACTAGCTTTGAGGATTTTTGTTATATTTTTCGTCATTTATGTAATTACTTTATGTTATAGAATGGAGGGCCTTATTTGGAGCCCTCTGTTAACCCATGCTGTTAACCCATGCATTATTTTACTAAAAAGTATTTAAACTCACGTCAACTGGAAAATATCAAATACATTATCTTATTCTACTCATTACACACTTTAAAATGACATAAAACATGTTTATGTATATTAAGTTGCCAAAAAATGTAGACGATTTATCAAATTAAGTTGAAGTAGTAACGACAAAAGCTTCGGGCGACTTTTACTGTTCAACTGAAACAAACATGGCGAAATTATCCACTTAAATGAACCTAATTTTTGGTGTAGCCGCTAGAAGCCAGGACCTGTCTGAAACATAACTAATCTTGGTAAATTGTCAACGTTCTATTAATAAAACGAAGGAAGGGCCTTATTTGAGACAGGGCCTTATTTGGCAACCTATCTTAATCATTTTCAACATGATTTCCAAAGTACAGGGAGGCTAATAAATTCAGTTTGTCAGCATTTGTTGTAGAAAAGAAAGCATTAGAAAATTCAGAATTTTCTTAAAAGTCAACTGTAAGCCATAATATGCAATTGAACTGTAAGTCCATCTGTCTGTTATGAAAACATTGTTAATACTTAAAAGCTACTTATCTTAGATACTGAAACTTATAATGGGTTTTTATTAGTATAAAAAAATATGCTGTTGATTTTATCACTTTTAAGAAGCTCACAATGAAAAGCTAAAATAACATTAATTCACGAAAAATATATTTATGTTAGGCCTATCTCACACAAGATTTAATTTGTTTGTTGCACATTGAAGGTATGATAAGGAAATGGGTTCCAAGGCTCATTATATTCTGTACATTACTGTTCATTGAAAGTCAGCAACAAGAAAGACGTACGACATTGAAGTGAACATGTAGATGGTTACGATACAGAAAGTAAAATCCATCTATAAACATCATGAACTTAAATGTAACATCGTGAACTGCTTGTATGTGATGTGGATCGAACAGAACAGATATTAGTTAGTCGCCTTAGGAATATCACGTCTCTTTCTGACTCACAAGGTCTGACGGAAGAGACATAATCGACCATTATACCTGTTTAATCGATGAAAATCTGGCGGTCGTTTAAGCAAGATAGAAGACAAATTCCACAGACACTAAGGAACTATTGCACAATCCTGAAACCAGGCGTTATCTCACCTAATGTGTCACTTGGAACCATTTTCCAGAATAAACCTTCAGTCTCAGTATAATCATCGATGCATCGCTGTTCATTATATCATCAAGATTAAGAACATGTCCTAAATTAAATATAGGTTTAATCTAAAATCATCATAAAACACTTGATTCCGGTCTCGATTCAACATTGTTTTCTTGGTACTTAGACGCGTTTCTGTCCGCTTTATAATAGATCAACTGAGATTCAGGGTGTCCTACCTTACTTGACCCGCAGATGACAAACATATTCCCATAATGTCTTATCCTAGCTGTGTATATTCTCACTCACTCTTCGACCTTCTCAAAAAAGTGTTGTTATCGTTTACTACGGCGTTCCATAATATTTCAGTAGCAACAACTACAACATCAAACTGCAGAGTTCAACCAACAATTCACTTACAGAATGATGGGTCAATACAGGGTATATCCCTTTGCTCATGTATAGTTTACTGCGTGCATTTGCAAACAAAACCATATTTGCATAACTATAGTAATCAATCTTCTACCGTTCTCTATCTAGTTCCATCATAGTTGCACTTATTCTGTGATATATATCCCTAATAAAGAGGTATTAAAATGGAAACTCAAAAACTTATAACGACAGTCGAAACTTTAACAGAAGATGAAATTATCTATCGTGAGCTAAACTCATTCATTTTTGTCCAGAGTTGATTTAATATTAATGTTACCAATTTGACTCATTAATTATCTAGTTATGTTGATAAACAAACTAATAACCTACAAAACCGAAATGATATTTTCGAATATCCGCAGTCTGTTTGCCTAATTATTTAAGAAAAGTTATCCGAATCACTTCGAGCTATGGCTCTGAAAAGAGCTAATTTCTTAAATTAAAAGAAATTTTGGCCGTTTGGTAACTATTTGGTTTTTATAAAATTTGGTTTTATTGTAAGCTTCTTCTTTTATATCGTAACTGCTTATTAAAATTCTGAAATTCCCTGACAAATGTGAAATTTTCGGGTACGCTGCTATTAATTAATGTTCGTTTGATGGATGGATGTTCATATTTCCTTTTTGAAATACTGTATTTCCGCAGAGTGTTGAACCGATGTACGAGTCCCCAATTGCGGCCAGCACTAATTGGCAGTACTAATCTCGGCATCGGTCGAATGATATTCGTGCCCGTTATCGGCCCCCATCGCCCCGCAGCCGCTAATTACCCACTGTTCGTTCGTTCGTCCGATATCACTGATTAAGACTATCCTTGAAGTGCCCGAGAAGGAGTGCTATTAGAAAGCGTCGTTGGAAAACCTAATCTCACCGCAGTACAGGCGCTCGCCTCCCGACAAGAATGCGGAATATGCAAACGAAGAGAAGTTCCTCCTCCTCCATGCTTCTTCCGCTCAATTTGAAAGCATTCAATTAAAATACCTACTGAAGGAACGGATCCATTTTGCCTGCGATGCCCTCCTTCCCATCCTCGGGGATCACTTATAATAGCAAGAACTGCGATGCCCGACTCAAACGACGATGTTCCAGCCAGCGTTCCCAGACGCTGATCTTTGATTAAGGACGTCGCCATTAGATTCGCAGAGAGAAATTTAATGATAATGCCTTAAATTAGAACTGGTTTTCTAAGTGCTCCGTTAATTGCTGCCAACGACTTAAGAAGATTCCCTATTAAGTCCAGATATAAACACTACTTATTTTAATTTGAAATGAGACTGAAAAGAGATGTTGTCCTCCCGTTTTTCTCTAAATAGTTAAACAGGTCGTTTACGGCGTCGCAATTTGATTAATCCTGTCTGCTAAGACTCAGGAAAAGAGGAGAAAACGACTGGCTTTCCCGGCCGTAGTTGTGCTGATGACATAATACAACTTCATTAACAACTTCTTCGCGTTGCTAAAGTGACCCTTCTGTCTCAACATTTGGCATTAGAAGGAAAACCATAAAGGTTTGTTATATGAAACTCACTTTTGGACAAAATCTCAACAGACCCAGTCAAAAAAAAAAGGTTGTATTTGTTTTTTTTAAAAATAACGTTTTTTCTTTTTTTTTTCTATCTACTTTGAAAGAAACAAGGATTTTTTTGAAGAATGGAAAAATAATTCTCTTTAAGTTATAGTTTTCTTATTACTGTTAAATCTTTTTTATAATTCTATTTTTGTTACTGTTATTGGTCCATGATGCAATGTCTGCTTCACTAACTCGCAATGAATGGAAATAAAATGTTCTTTATTGGTTTTCTTCATTTGAAAAGAAAAAGTAAACTATTTTAAATTAATTTAGAAAAACAGCAAAAATTATTAGAAAAGATATTCTTTGAGTAAATATTCAAAAATATGTAATTTTCTTTTTTTCTCGACTAAATTTTCTCGACTTACACTAAATTGTGTAACGATTTAGCCAATTTAAATTGAATTATGATGTCTTTAATATTATTTATTAAATGTAGTATACAAAGTTAATTATTACTGTATTAACTGTATTATATTGTATCCGTTTCCTTCGATTTTTTTTTCTAAAATCTACCAAATGCTTGTCACAGTATTTTTTCCCTTCTTAATAATGTTTCTTTCTTTTTATTGACACATCATCAGAGTTTCGTTGCATCGTTTTCTTTGACATATGTTCTTCACTTCGCCCTAAAACTATACCAAAGAAATCCTTTTTACTGTTATCTCTTGAATTGCTTCTTCAGATGGTTTTGACCTTTCCTTTTAGTTGAGTTCAGTGTGTACCGAACAGATGGTTGATTGTTGTATAGGTGACAACTTCATTTCCTCACCAGATGAAAAGTATTTGTCAAAGATCACCAGAGTCTTTCATTTTTTATAATTTCTAGTCGTTCAAGTTTAGATATAAAATTTTTTCAACAACATTTCAGGAACTACTTAAAAATATCGAGACAAAAGCTAATTGAAAAAAAACAAACAAAAAATAATAATAAAAAAAAACCCCCACATATATTATCTATTTTTAGAAGGAAAGTTTTCAAGAACAATATTTTTCGTTTAGGGATTATTATAGACAAGGGCAGTTATTGAAACATAAATTTAATTTATTTGATAGAATTATTTTTTTTCAAATGACTTCAAATAATGATTTACTTTTCTATATTTAAAATAGAAAACAACACGAAAATTATTTTGCAGTTCTGCTGTTCGCTTGTTTTGTTTTATTTTTTTTTTTACCACTGTCCACTGTTGAAAGATGATACATGAAACTGTCTGTAGAAATAGTAGAACTTCAGTTCTCAAAATATTATCGATGTATTAGCGACTGTTTACTATTTCCAGAATTATGTATTAAATAGTACGTACTATCCAGTATCGTAACATTATTCAGCCCTGCTGCCTTATAACTCTGCGAAATGCATTCGCTTGTAATCTTTCACCACATCGTCGTCTAGACTGACTAAACGAGCTCATACTGACTTCCAGCTTCTATTACTCGATCTTGTTCAAACTTGAAAACTTGCATGTATAGATCTTCACCGGCAACTCCCAATTTCCCGAAAACCAACAATTCATCAATAGCTCGATGGTCTTCTCATGTGCTTGCTACTGGGGCATCGATGATCGACTACAAATGATTCTAAATATTTTTTTTTTTCCTTTTTAAATATATATTTATCTTATCAATCTTTTTTATTATCCTACACTTTTATTTGAATTATGTGTGGGTTTTTTTTCGATTAGTTAAGATGCAATTGATATGTAGAGTTTCTGAGTCTCTTGTAGCCTCGCTTATACTTTCTATTTTAAAAATGAACTTGCCTACATTCAATCATTCATTGTAATTATTGACGTTTAATTAAAGTGTTTTCTTCAGATATTCCTCAAATATTTCAAATAATTTTCGAAATTATCTGAAGAATTCTTTTCATAAAATACAGTATAAAAGGAATTTTTTTAATTGAAAAATCAGAGTTCCATTGTTGTTTTATGTAGATGGTATTCAGTTGACTACTTTGATTTTTTTTTTAATTTTTCTTTGCTTCCAGATAATAATTAAATTCCTAAGTATTGTTACAACGAATTCACGTTATATCCTGATCGACAAAATTATATTATTCTTAATTAATGATCTAAATTAAATGACATTTTTTGACAAAAAAATAGATTTAATGCAAGGTGATATTATCAAAGGAAAACTTACCATCTTTTTCATCATTTATGTGCCATTAGTATTGCAACTACAATAGCTAATACAACCAATAAATCTCTTCTTTAATAGCTAATTTTAAAAGTTGTCATTGTTCAATTCCTACATCCCTCCTGCAAATATCAGTTTACCTCATCTACATCTGAATATTCATTGGTTTAGAACTGTGTCTTCGCCTATAAAGACTGGATCTTGTTTTATTTTTCTTCACCAGATGATGTTAGTCTGAGCGCTAACGAAATCGATCGTGACGTTTTTATTTTCTTTCTTTCTTTTTTTTTTATTTTTTGCATTTTATTTTATTTTCTTAGTAAGTGCGTAGGCTGAACTTTTATTCCATCAATTATATTTCACGCAAGTTAAACTTATATTCTTCGTTGTCATTGTTCTTTAGTTTGTAATATTTTTTTTATCCGACTTTTAATAGATTCGGAAAGTAAGCTTTTTTTTTGATCGCGTGATTTAAAGCGTGAAATTCATTACGATTCCTTGCAAACGGAAGAAAGAGATTAGGTTTTCAGGGAATTAAGCGCCTTGAAATGTAGAATGTGCAGGTGCATGGAACTCGGGGTTATTAGGTAATTAATCAGGTTCAAGAGAGAACTAAAGAAATGCTATTAGTTTGAGAATCTTTCTACCTTTATTTAATTCGTCTCTAATTGCTAAGTGGCTTGTGTGTCTACAAATTACTTGGCTCTAAGTTATATTAAGAAAATCTTAAAGATATGATTTTTACTCGAGTACTCTAAGTTGCAGTTCAGTTTTGTGATTCAAGAAAAATTGTTCAAGAAACATTTTCTGAAGAAGCAGTTTTGAAAAACAGTATTAAGTTTTGTTCTCTTTCTTTTATTGACACTTACTGAAGAAGAATTACGCTCTAATTAATCCATTCTATTATTGAGGTAAATCAAAGTTATCGAAAGTAAAACCAAGCTTCTTTATTTTTATAGAAAGATAGTTAACTAAAATAAGGTTATGAAGATTTATATTGGAAGTACAATTACGATATAAGTTTGTTCTGTTGGCTTCTATTATCAGTTTCAGTATAGTTTTCTAGAAGTTTCCGGCAGGTTGTTCATGATATTTAAATCTACCTAATGAACTGAGGACTGGGGACTAAGGATGAAAAATATGAACGATAGAGCTGGGCAAAATGTCAGGTCTCTCGCAATTGGCAGTCAGTAAGTTACGGAAGTTAGTAATTAAGCAATTTGTTACAAAAATTTAGTAATTAAGAACTTTGTTACTCCGTCAATGGCAAGTATAAATATTAATCCTATATAATAGCACTTTGTAAATTCTTAAAATAAATTCCGTTAGTCGGATTAATTTTTTTACCATTATGGCATTTTTTTTAATATATTACAAGATTATAAATATTAAAAACTTAATGGAAATGTTTGAAAGATCTATTTGTCTCTAACCTACTGGTGCATGAACTTTCTTAATTGCATGAATCACTTTCCGCGAAATTGAATTAATTCTTGGAAATTAGGAGTAATTTTGTGACATTGGTATTGTTAGCTTTTGATATTCAGAACAGTGGGTGCTGAATAAATTTAAACGAAGAAGAAGAATCATCAACTAACTATACAAGATCACAAAAATGAAATAGATGTTGAAAATAAGATTAAAAATAGATGATAGAAATAAATATAAAATATCTACTGACCATTAAGAAACTATTACAAATCTTTTTCTCATTTAATTATTTTACTTCAACTATTTATCATGTGTCTCATTCATCAAGAGTTTTCAGTGATTTATCTAAAGGATGTTACAGCTGATCATTATTGTTTAATCAACAGGTGATTTGATAGGTTGAAGTTCAAATTTTTGGGAAGAAGAAAGAATCTTACAATGAAAATTTAATTCATGTCAGACTAGAATGTTGTACCACAAACGTGAAAAAGAATAAAGTGATCCTAATTTTTCTTCGCCTTTCTTTATATCATTTAAATTGTTTCAGTTGAAAATTAGATGAACTCTAGAAATAGATTTTATTGATCGTGTGTACAAAATTTAGATTTCACTATCAACACATTCACTGACTGTATTGTGAGACATTGTTTCTATAATAATTTTACACAGATATTTATGTGTAAATGTCTAATAGTGATAATTATACCCAAACAATGACGTTAGGGCATCTTCCGTAAACAAATATTGTTATTAATTAGTGTCATCTTCTTTCAAATTACTGACATCGTCTCAGTAATATCAGGGACAATGCCACTTTTGCAATGTATTATTTTTCCAAATTTTTCACTGAAATAAAATTATTACAGAATATGCTCTTGCTTATGTGAATAAATTTCAGATTCGTTAAATATCACGAACAGATTTTTGTATCACTAGGTTGCTTTAAATGCACTCCATCCTAAACTTTTGAATATAATTTTTTTTTTAATTTGCGAATTTGATAATTTTTTTGATAACTTCCGAATAAAATGCCCTTCTTTCAATTTCTGTCATTTTAGTTGTGCTTTGTGTTGGATGAAAGTTTTCAATTTCTATGGAGAATAAAAACCTTACCTTATCTCTGCCTCGTTACATGATTCTATTTTGCTTTTTTTCTTTCGCTGTCTCGGTTGTATATGACTTTCAGTTTGTCTTAGATTGATAAATGCTTTGTTTCTTAGTAGGTTCCATGGATGTAACCATAGCCATCACTTTACATCTCAGTGAGGAGGAGGTTTATGCCTTGATTGAAGAATGCACAAAGTAATGAACAAGAAACAGCTCTAATGTATGGATCTCTCTTGATCGGCGGTTTCGTTAAAGTAATCAAAGGAAAGTACACGAATTCCCCGGTGATGTCGATTAATCGAACGGTGGGGTGTACGGAATTAGATACCAAAAGTTGACGTTTCATCGATCGTCCTCTTAAAGCTGATACATATGACTCCTAGTAGGTCCTTGCGGAGTTAAGATGTTTCAAGAGCTTTTGCAATATGTCCTTTAATTTAGTTTCAGAATTAAGGAATATTTGGTGAGTTAATAATATTAGAAATGCAATAGTCTTTGATTGCAATGAAAATTCATGGCAAATATTAATATATATTTTAAGGATCTTATATATATGATCTCTTTCATAACTTCCTTTAAATCTTACCCTGATTTCTTTAACTTGAAATAAAAAAGCAAAACTGAATATTGCAGTTGTTATTGACTTGTCAGAGATAATAATTCCATTGAATTCCTAGTAGTAAAGTAAGACAACTTCATTATATTGTTGTTGTATAAAAGGCGGTGTCTTATTTTATAAATTTTATTGAAACAAAAAGTCCTTTTGATTGGTCACGTGTAGAATGTAATAAACGAATCATATTTCTTTAGTTTGCCATTCTGTGTCAAGACGATTTAGAATATTGAAGAATAAAATATTAATTAAAGAGAAACACAATCGTTCTTATGTATTATCATATAAGAAGCAATGATGTTTTTAAATGATTATAAATTCCTGTCAACAATGGTTTTATAGCCAATGTTTACGTCATCGAATTCTATAAGAAAGCAGTACTTTCATTTACACAAGAATAATTTATCGTAATAGCTTTTTAACGTGTGGCCAAAACTGTTTGAATAAAAATACACACACATTTAATTTTTTTTTAAAAAAACTTATATTTTAAAACATTAAAACACAATTAATTTCGACAGTATGACCATCTGTCTTTGTCAAGTGTCATTTTCATGTGTCACTTGACAAAGACAGATGGTCATACTATCGAAATTAATAGTCCTACAGTTCTTTTAAAAAACTTATATAAAAAAAGAAAAGTAAAATTTCAGCATTATACTAATAGTTATCGGGCCAGATCTGAGAGTCCGGCACACCAAGATGGCGGATCATATGGTAAGACGATTACGCTACTTACAATTATCTTCCCTAAGGCACATTTTCAACCAAAAACAATTAGCATTAGGTTAGCTCAAATTATCTTCCCTAAGGCACATTTTCAACCAAAAACAATTAGCATTAGGTTAGCTCAAATTATCTTCCCTAAGGCACATTTTCAACCAAAAACAATTAGCATTAGGTTAGCTCAAATTATCTTCCCTAAGGCACATTTTCAACCAAAAACAATTAGCATTAGGTTAGCTCAAATTATCTTCCCTAAGGCACATTTTCAACCAAAAACAATTAGCATTAGGTTAGCTCAAATTATCTTCCCTAAGGCACATTTTCAACCAAAAACAATTAGCATTAGGTTAGCTCAAATTATCTTCCCTAAGGCACATTTTCAACCAAAAACAATTAGGATTAGGTTAGGTTAGATTAGGTTGGCTTAGCTAAAGGATGTATGTATTGAAAAATAACCCAAGATTTCAAACCATTGCAATTTCAACCCAACGATAAATAATAGCCGCCATCTTGGTGTGCCGGACTCTCAGTTCTTACCAGTTATCGATTCTGCCGCTAAAGCGACAGCGCTAGTGATCGTTGCGGAAATACAATGAAGCGTTCCGAAATGAAAGTGCTGGATTTATTGTTTTTAAATCAGTGGTAATAGTTTTAGTTAATTCTTCAGTGAGTAAGACTCGTATTCTTTATATTTTAAAATTGATCGCTTACATTTTTTAGGTAAATTAGGGCCTGAATTAAATAAAGAATAAAAATTAAGCATGATGGTTTGAAATCATTCATGAGAAATGGATAAAAAAAGGTAAAGATTCGATATTTCGATCTTCAACTGATTCCTCAGCAGAGATCATGCATCCGAAGAAGCAGTACATTGTCTTCTCATTCTTCCTGTACATGTTACCTTTTTATTTTATTTTTTTTTTACCTTTTTAATGTCATCGGTTGATTTTTACCTTTTTAAACCATTTTTCATATACGAATTAAATCACTTAATCTGCAAATCTTAATTCTTAGTTTTAGTTTTGCACATCCGTTTGGGTCATTTGATGCCGGGTACAAAAGAATACCATTGTTTCGAGTACAGAATATCTTCCAGAATTTTGAGAATATTTACATAAAAATAAATTGCAGGTAGCCAACGTTCAGAACAAAGAATTCAGGAAATAGATTGTAGTGATTACGACTGCAACAATAGGTGTAGCGTAACGATAGATAGCAGAAAGGATGTTCCGTATCGGGGTGAAACTTTTGATATATGAGAAGCAATGCAATTTCCAAGCGTTAAAGAAACACACACATAAATCGAAACTAATGATGTCGGTATGATAAGAAGAATAGTTCACCATAACGAAGCAGAAAAAAAAGAAGAGAAAATGTGATTGCGGCCTTTATTTCATCGCGATAAAGCGAAGATTTAAGAGTTGGTTAATTTCCTTTTATTGCTATTTGAATTGTGATAGCTAATTTGTCATTTTTCAGTTTTCTCTCAAACCCTGAATTAAGAAGTCAATCATAATAGGATTAATCAAAAAAAGACTAATCCTATTGTCACTCAGATTCTTTGACTAATGATTTTTTTACATTTATCTTAATTTTTCTTTTAAAAATTGGTAAAATTGAGAAACTCAAAGTATGGCTTACCTTAAAAACTAAATGTAATTGTTGGATGTACACTAGATATTATAGTCAACTTACCAGTCTACCTTTCTCTTTACCTTCCAAGAGGGCTGAAAGTGTGGGCAGAAATCAAGAGAAATCCGAATGATTCAGGCTGGAAAATGAGGTTGTCTAATGTTACTGCTGAATCGACAGCCCGATCTCTCACAGCGCGGTCAGAATTTAATTCTTCCACAATAAGGATTTAAAAATTACTTCAGTTGCATTTACAAAAAATAAAAAGAATAATAAAATAAGAATAACATTTGCAATGGAATACGAACTCTAAAGAATTTTAAATCTATTCTTAGAAAATTTATTTATCTATTTTATTCGTAATTGTTTGGCTTATCTGGAAACAGTGCTGTGGGTTTCAGAAAAACGAAATACACGAAGAAAACAGAAATATCCCCAAAAAAATTTTATTAAAATAACAGTAATAATAATTTTCCGATAAAACTAAACTTATCATCAGAAGATGCTAGCATTTTAAGATCTTGGTTTGTGTAGATCTTTTAAAAGTATCTTAAAAATAACCTGATCTTCAAAACAACATAGCCTATTTTTGTTTTTGCGTAGTTACTTAGGTCTGTAATGCTTCCATGTGATTAAAATCTTCTTCGAATCTGAAAGATAATTATTTTTTTAATCTATAAAGAAAGCCTCAAAAGCGACACATGCATGGTTGGTTGTTTAAAAAAGTGTAACAATTGTGCAAATGACATGAAATAAGTTTTTAATTCATTTTACATTAATATCCATACTGTTGTATGTCTGATACAATAATTAAGTAAAAGTAATTTAAATAAATTTTCAAGTCAATGAATTCTTTTCTGATAAAATCTTTAAATGCAATAACTTGAATAATAATCTACCGAATAATGAATGAAACTTGAAACTTCAAGTTTGAAGAGTTTTTTGTCAAAGCGCATAAAGCAGGTCTTAATTTCTAGATCTTTTTTCTATCGCTTATAAACAACTTGATATTTCAAAACGCCTTATAAACAAAATCAAAATAGAAATAAACTCAGAAACCCTCCTATTATTCAATCATACGGACTCAACTAAAGTTACTGTAATTATTATTTGTTTTTAATATTTATTTAATAGTTAAGGCTTCAAAGTATATTTTGTATTTTGGACTTAAGGACACACGACTACTACTTTCTGTATCGGGTATTCTTTTAAATAAACTATATACTAGAAATTTGATAAATTAGAATTAAATTTGACCATTTTTAAAATTTGTTTTATTTAGTTAATTTTAAGGATTGATTTATCGATGAATTAACATTTAAAAGATCTCAAACACTGTTTTGGTGAAATACCAATGACTGGTACACAATGCATTTGGTAGAGACGAGCATTTGAGAGTTTTGATTGTGTATTTTTTTTTATTTTGTATGAAGATAGAGTCATATTTCTTAGTATTCACAATTATTAAGCTTTATGTTAGTTTTCAATGAGCAATCCTAGCTGATGAGAGTTTACAGAATTCAAATCCTGGCTGCCAGTCACAAAGACTCATAACTGAATTATTGTAAAATACGAGTCAGGTTGAATACCTATTTTTGTTAATTTCTTCTGATTTTTCTTTTCGTATACCTTCAAATGACTCTTGTGACAATTGTATTTAAGAACAAGAATGTGAAACGTCATACTGACTTTCTATTTTCATGTTCCTGTTTTAAATGAAAATTGGAACAATTTCCTTTCCATCACACCAATTATCCTCTGCTCTACAAGTCCTGTGATCTGTGGAGAACGAAACCCTGGCTGACGAAAAAAAAAAAAAAACATCCCAAGGATCCATTACCAACGGCTTAGAGGTTAATTGAGAAAGTAAATAGAAAGTCTTGCAATAGTTGTATTGCTGCTTTTTATCAGAAGATTTGCGGAACACTTCAGATAAGCTCAAATGGACCACTTGAAGATAGGCGGGGCTTCTTAGTTACAAAATATCCCACCAGGCTACTGCTTGGCTTGTGGGATAAACAAAGCCATGTGCTTTGTTTTAACCCGTGTAGATATAGAGGGTGAACTAAAAGATTTGATTTGGATGAAACGATTATAAGCCTTCCAAAATTTTCATATCGGATATAGAGTTGATTGAAGACCAAGACAGCAATATATTATCAAAGAAGGATAGAATTTAATTATTTTTAAATACAGTAAAACCCCGTTATTACGCTCGTCAAGGGACCATGACCTACAAGCGTAATAAAAGGGATAGCGCTATAAACGGGAAATGATTTATGAGATGGGGAAACATTTAAACATTTTACAGGAAAGATACTTGATTCTGCAATAGATATAGTGCAAATATAAACTTATTTCCTATTAAAAAGATCTTTGATTGTGGTTGTGCTACTGTTATGAATTATGACATTTTCAATGCGGTTCAAGTAACTATTAACATCAATTGATACACCACTAGAAGCAACACTAATATATTTTCGGAGCAGATTTAGTGCACTGCCCGCTATTTCACGCGCCTTTTCTTGAATGATTGGGCCACTTAAAGGCATTGATGCATCACGGGACTGATGAATCCATTCAATTAGAATTTCCTCGGCATCTTCATGTTTTCCACACTTTACTTTTTTACGTTTGCAACCAACCATCCTTCGCTGCATCAGTAATTGCATCCCTATTTTTTTTATTATTGTTCAAAGAGTGGATGAGGGAATTCCAAGAGATTCTGCGAAATCCTTCTGACTTAGTATAGAATTCTCGTCGTACTTACGGAGAATTTGCAATTTTTCACTTATAGAAAGGGATTTCCGCTTCGACATTTTGCACTACTGTATCACAGACCCGCACTTCAAGGAGTACAAAGATTCCCTCCTACCAGGGAAAGAAAAGAATCGTTACAGTGTTACATTTCTTTTCGATACAAAATTTCCGATATAAAAAAAGCGCTACAAGCGGTATTTGAAGCGTTATAAGAGGGTAAAAGTATACAGAGTTACATAGAAAATTCCAGGGACCGTATGAAAGGAGCGTAAAGAACGGGATAGTGCTATAAGCGGGAGCGTAATAACGGGGTTTTACTGTATTACAAATACGTCTGGACCACATCGACAAAGCTTTTGCTTTTGTAAAGGCTGATTGATATCAAGGTAACAAAAAAAAACAAAAAACAAAACAAACGAAGCAGTAAGACTTCTGTATTTTAAAAGAAGAAATAGTATACCGATAGTAGATTCCAAGCCACGGCAGCATTCTGTGGCTGTAAAACAAGTTCAACAATTTCACAAGATTAACGTATTATTTTCGTACTCATAAGTTAAATAGCGCTATTTAAGATATGGAGCGCCACATTGTTTTGCAATTCAGTATAGCGCTACAGTAATTTGACGTCGTTCCTTATTTACTCTGTCGAATTTTGTCTTTCATTCCAAGGAAATGATTTGTAAAGTTTAAATTTTGTCTTAAATATATTTATAAATTTATGCATAAATAATCATCACATTGAATTTTTTTTTCCATTTCTCTCTTAATAGTATTCCTTAATTCTCGGCAATTTGTAACTTAAGACTGATAAGAAAAGACAAGGAGACCAGTATCTACAAAGCAGATGTTTGGTCTCCAGGACAAACAACAAACCACAAACAAAGAAAAAAAGAAAAAAGAGAGAGAGAAAAAACAGAGAGGAAGGAAAATATAAAAAAAAACGATATCACACTCCGCACAACTCAATTTAAAAAACAATCACAATTTGTAACTGTCGATTTTGTAATTAAATTTCAGAAAGCATAAACCTAAAAAAAAAAATCCAGAAAATTATATTTTTTTATTTATTTATAACTTATCAAGCAGTTAATTAATTTGCCAACCTTTTAAATTCAGAACGTATTGGGTTAAAAAAATATACTAAATATTTCTAAAACATTCGATAATTTAATTGCAAATAAATTTTCAATTGTGTATTTTTAATTTTCATTGCATATTTTAATAAAAATAAAAAAAACAAACATATAAACAAATTTAGCTTTGTAATTTAGGATTGAATAAAACTGTCATATTTTATAGAAATGACCGTAACCATTATATTCTTAAAAATAATTCTCAATTGCTGAGGTTATTATAATAGTACAGCAGTAATTCAATAAAACATTTCTTCGTCAGAAAAAATAACATGATATCGAATTATAAAAAAACAATCCTGAAGACCTGAACATTATAGTGTTCTTCAGAGTTAAATTTTCTTTGCAAATAAATACAAATTATGAAACGACTTTCTTATCTAACTTTAAGTTTACGTCTTGCTGACTTCGTTTTCTTTAGTGAAACGAAGGAAAAAAAACACTTTGGCACAGCTTTATTCTTCAAAAATTTCCTGCTTCGAAATTATCATGCAATAATTAAATGGTAAAAAATGTTTTAACAAACTCGCAAGACTACGAAATAGGCGATTTTTGTATATCCCGCCGAATCTTTATTTCGCACATTTTGATTTGCTGAAACCTTGTGGAAGGATATTCCACGCGTTTTTACAGAATCATTACAATAAGGAACTGCACTGTACTGAACCATTCCGTCTTGAAATATCATAAATCTGCCAGTTATGTACTCGCCCTATGGGCTTCTGTTTGTTTATCCCACAAGATCTCTTAGCGTGTGCGTAACACCTTATACGTGACCTCGGTAGTAGCGTAAACCTCAAGTGGTCCCATTCCCTATTGTCAGAAACAGTAACATTACTATGCAATTCTTCCACATAATATTTAGGAAATATCTATTACCTTTAATACATCGATTGTAAATTTCAGACATTTACTATTTCTCTTATTTCGTTTTCAGTTTCTTACATATTGTAATATAGACTATGTACGTATTCTTACAGTTGTACAACTTGCCTCTTTTACTTTATTAAACCAGACAGTTTCTCAGAATTCTTAATGCTTTTAAATTCTTATTTCTGAATCATAGTGCATTAATATTTCTCTTCTCTTTTGTTTCTGTAGTTTAAACTATCAGAGCTGTGTCCTTTAATTTCGTTTTCGTGGATCAGTTCTCACCAACGAAAAATATGCTCTACAATTCCCTTATGGTTTGCGCTTCCTTTATTATTATCATCGATGTTGAAAGCGAGGCAATGCATGTGGCTCTGCATTCTGTATCGCTTTAGATTATGGTTTTACTTCAAGGTAAATACATTTCCTCCAGCGCAAGTTGTGCTTCTTCTATCATTTATTAATATTTTAAGATGATATAGTACTTATAAAAGATACTCCAATGAATTGTATATTGATTATCGCTGGCACAAATTGATTGAAATTATACATTCTTTGTTAATGAAAAGAATGGAAATATCTGACATTCAGATACTTTTACTATTTACCCTTTTTTGCTGTTATCTTTTATTCATAATTGTTTAGGCTAAACATACAAATGCAATCAGGAAATCAAATAAATCGTTGTGCAATTTTACTTGAAATTGTTTCTAATTACAAAATACAGATCCTTAAAAATTCATCCGTAGAGAATTTGAAATTAGCAATTACTGAAAATAAATTGACAGAAATAATGACTTTGGTTTATTCATTTATGTTCACCTTTGTATTTCTGAAGTTTCTGAAGAGCATATTTTTCATTGGTGAGAACTGATATATTTGTATATCAGTTTTTATATTTTATTTATTTTATCATTGTTTTGAAAAGTGAATGCCCTGTGTGCTTTAGGTTTTTTTTCTTCTTTCATAACAGTCATTTTTAAAGAATCTATTTTTTTCCTCAAAGAATCTTATTGCTAGATAGAAATTGCTCTAGAGTCTAGACCTTGTGCTGAATGTTGAAACTATTGCTATTTTTCAGAATGCTTCGATCCTTGGATATCTAAAATTTAAACAAAAACTAGTCGGCTACCCGTCGCTTCGCTCCGGAAGCCTCGCGTATGTAACGGAAAACAATTTGTTATTTATTAAAAAAACACACACACACAAATTACATCAAGTAAAATAAAACTAAAATTTTTTTAAAGTTTTTTTTTATTTTAATTTTTGATGTATATATTCTCTCAATTCAGGAATGCTTTTAGAATCAGCGTGTGAATCATATATCTGTGATATATTTTTAGTTTTTTTAGAGATTAGAATGTAATCCTTGTGGTCTAATGCCTAAGACGTCTAACTTCGGAGCAGAAGGTTGCATGTTGGATTCCAGTAGATAACTTGTAGAAATTATTTCTATTTTTGTAAATTACAATAATTGCACCAGACCGAAAGAGAAATAAAAGATTTTTCGTAATATAGATACAATTTTCAGTCGCTTTTGAGCTACAAATAGTGAGCTTTCAGTATTCTACTTAATAGAAATAGTGCTTTTTTCTTTCTTGAGTCTCTTTTTTTTATTTCCATTGATACTTTACAGTGGTTTTTGAGTTAGAAATAGTGATTGTTTTTGAGTAACGAATAGCGATTTTTCAGTATTCTACCTAATAGAAATAGTGATTATTTTTTTTTCTGTTCTTTTTTATCCAATTCCAATTGATACTTTTCAGTGGTTTTTGAGTTACAAATAGTGAAAATTATCTATATCTATTAGCTAGGCCATCAGATTGTTCGATATAGATATTTGAAGAAGAGATTTCAGATGGACGTTAGTTGATATAGATGATAAATGAAGATCATAGCTTGTATACGAAATTCTTCGCAACAAATTGATTGTGAGTATTCTTTAGAGTGAAGATAACCAAATTCTGTTGAATTGTGACTCAAAGACCTAAAGTTGTATGTGAGTTAAGACAACGTTTTCCAATTATATGGCAACTTTATTTAGAGTTTGTCCTTGAGCTTTATTGATAAATATCGCATAAGAAGGTCTGATCGGAAATTGCTTTCTTGTGAAAATGAAGGGAAGTAGATTACCACATGGTTCCATAGACATCCTATGGATGAAAACAAAATCTCCTTTGTGAGTTCTGTTATAATTTCGGTTTCTATGAGATCATTATCGAATGAACAGCATTTAAGTTGAGTTCAATTGCAGAATGCAAACTTGGGATTGATGTTTCGCAACAATATTATTGGAGATCCAATCTTCAATGACAAACGATGTTGAGGAATTCCGCTGAGATTCAATGCGTTCAGACACTTGGGATTATAGAGATGTTCGTGTGATGGATTATCAGAAGTGTCAATTTTATTCGCACTTGTATTGTATGCTCTGTAGTCTCTCCTTGTATTCTTAGACTTATCATTCGATTGATGTTATCGACACTCTCGTTCATCTCGTTTATCCAATTCCAATTGATACTTTTCAGTGGTTTTTAAGTTA
>JAFIDM010009631.1:12187687-12220079 GCA_023159025.1 Thereuonema tuberculata
TGTTGATAAAAAAAATAAGAAAAATTAAATTTTTTTTATTAAATTTTTTAATAAATCTGATATCTTTTTTTTAAATTTTTTTCGGCATTAACTATGTTTGCTCATTTGACATTATTTTAGAATGGAAAAGCATAAAAGTAAAAAGCTTATTTTTATACAGTTTTTCCTATAGTCTTCTATAACTTCAAAGTATAAATCAAAAACAAAATGACTTAAGTTTAGAACAAAGAATCATAAATACTTTAAAAATAATTTGTTGACAATTTTTTTCTTTGGTTTTGAAAGTACTTTTCAAATAAAAATATAAAATCAATATTATACCAAATCAACCTGATAACTTTACTTTTAAAATTTTATTTATAATAATGAACTAAAGCAAAAGTTTATAACTATAGAAATCTAGAAGAGCAAGTCCTCTTCATTATTTATTAGCTAGATGTTGATTTGTTTTTCTATAACTCATTAGCAAAAGTTGTATTTCAGTATTCAGCAATGGATGAGACCAAATTGTTACCATGTGACACGGAACAGATGTTTCACACATTTTTGGTGATCATCAGCCAAGAGCAGTCACCAAAAAGTGTGAAACAGCTGATCCAGATGTCACTTGTAAACAATTTGGTCTCACCCTTTGTTGTTGTTTATTGGTTAATTCCATGCACACTTGGTATATGTTTGTTATCATAATTTTTAACTCTCAAATGGCTGAAGCTCTTATAACTGCCATTCCAAAAATAAAATTCCAGATGGAGAATCCTTGGATTTTGAAAGGTGCAAGGGTTCTCATCTCAAAGCTGCGAGTTAAAAAATTACGATAATAAAAATGTACCAATTCCTTTGTTTATTTTTGCTTTTGAGGCACCACTGCGATTCCGACAACATTTTCAGTATTGTTCACAATAAAAAAAATCACTAATGAAATAATAGTGAGAAAATTCCTGTGCCAGCAGTCCCCGAAATCAGTGAATTTTTTTAATGCATAAAATATTCAAAGTGCGCATTGAATTACCAAAAAACAACAATGGGTGAGACCAAATTGTTTACCAACTGACTTCTGGCTCAGCTGTTCCACACTTTTTGGCGACTGCTCTCGGCTGATGATCACCAAATATAGCTATTTGTCAAATATCCAAAGTAATCTTTCATCTTTCAAAGTAATCTTTGTCGACATGCACTTTCTTCTCGTTGACTCATTGATCACCACAGGATCTCGAAATGGTGGCCATTGATTAAATGTTTGGTGGCCCTGTGGCGACTTTTACTTTAAGAAAATGATAGTAATTCTTTAAGGCACCTGATTTAGGCCTTGATTAGCTCCGTCGTTTAAATTTTATTTAAAGTTTATTTTAAGAATTAGCTCTGTTACGACTTCCATTTTATCAATATGTGAGTACGTACTGATAAACAAAGAATGTTCAAGTAAGACTTCCTCTCCTGCTCAAGAAGGATTTCCATAAAATTTGGAAATTCCTTATTTATGTTTCCACTTTAAACAATTTTCATTCTCCCCTCATTCCCCTCCCCACAATGGACTGACCATAAATAAATCAAATTCCTTAAAATGATCCGTCTTAAAACTTACACACCATTATTTTGATCCGAACGCTGCCCATTCCTTTCAGTTGCCCTAACCCCACCCACGAACATTGTACACTGCATGACAGAGAAAATGCCACGCCATGAAGACATGAATGCAGTGCCATGGAAATTGCAGAGTGGATGCGCATGTGCAAGGTATGCAAATGATTAAAATTTCTAGCCAATCTAAGGAACCGCGCGCGTATTATAAGCAGACAACCAGCATGTGAAGCCGTCATTCAAGACGTCGCGTCGTCCCGGCTGCGAGAAGTGAGTGCTTTTGCTGTTACTGTGTCTGGAGAACGATTTATAATTACAGTGAAACTTGGATAATTCGAAGCTGAAGGGACCAGAGAAAAAGTTCGAATTATCCAAAAATTCGAATTACATCTATTCTCTCAAACAGAAGAGATAAATAAAAAAGATTAACTCCACGATCAAAGATTTAACACATAAACTTTATCTAAGAATACTGCCACTTTTTTTTCATTAAATCTAACATTTTTTACTAGCTTAATTATTCATCACTTTCAAAAAAAAAATCGAAACCGCGTGATGGCCAAAAAATTTTGTTTTGTTCTATTTCGTCCAGTACATAACACGATTCAGGGCTCCGAACACCTCCTGTTATTTCTTGATCACCCGGTACATTTTCACTAAGAATGGGCTCAGAAATCTCAGAAATTTTCCTTCTTGGGTTATATTTTTGTCCACTGTTAATTTCCTGTTCGAAATAAAACCATTTCTCATGTTTATGAAAAGCATTTTAAATGATGTTAAGTTTTAAAATAGAACTAATTAATAAGTAATCGGAAGAAGTGGGGGTACATAATACCAGTTGTTTTTTATATATTATATTTAGCCATCACTTAAGTTAGTTATTAATGACTGAACAATAATTAAATATATTGATATAATTATATACTATTATAAAATGAACTGGAGTCGACACTTCATTTTGAGAGTGTCACAAATTTTCCAACAGAATTTACGTATATTTTATTTAATTGAAAAAATAAATAATGTTAAACTTGAATTTAACGACGAAAAAACGAAATCCGATAAGCAAACTGGAAAAGTTGAGTGAATTAAGAGTGTAGAAGAACCAGATAAAGTTTAGAACTAAACTAAGTAAATTGGATACAGCTGACTTAAACTCATCCAGTTACTTATTGTTAGTGGATTATCCGTGTTCGTTCAACGCTAACAAGGCAAACGTGGAATTGCTTGTTCTGCTCTAATTAATTAAATGCACCTACACGTTTTCCCGTTTTTTTGGATAGAATTTGTTAAACAAACAAAGGTGTCAGAATGAATTAGTCAAGATAGCTTTTGCTAATATGGAAGTGGAGGAGGAACTTCAGCGCTTGTTCATTAATTTCGAATGGACTGAAAAGTTTGCAACAGGATAAACTTACTACTTTTAAGGTTGTTAATACAGAGAACTTCTGTTCAAGCTTAAACGTAGAAATATTTAAAATAATTTCATATTTAGATTTTATCTTTTAAAGAATATTTCATAAAAATAAGAATGGATTGTATTTAATAAAATTAAAATTACGAATTCTAAAAATAATAATACTATGACGTATTTTATCTCCTGTATCAAAACAGAAAATATTTCATACAAAATCAAATGCAAACAATTCTATTAATGAGACTTTTGTCTGATTACCCATCGTTTATTTGTTTGTGATTTTTTTTTTCATTTTTGAAACGGCAGAAACTACTTATTACAATAATGTTATTCAGTTGAAAAATCTAAATGATGAAAAAATACTGGAATGGGTAATTTCACTTTTAATTAAAGTATTCTAAACCTTATTGGTGATTACCAAAACTCAGATCGAAAGTTGTTACAAAAATTATGTAAATCATACAATATTAATGTTGGCTTTAGATATAAAAATAAAATTAAAAATTTACTTTGTAAAAAGATAAATCAGCATGAAAATCAAAATGAAATGGGTTGGATTTATAAAATTGTTTGTAAAACTTATGGAAATTTTTACGTAGGCGAGACCAAAAGAACATTAAAGGAACGGGTCTCAGAGCACGGAAGGGTCTTAAAAAATAAAAATAAAGATATTTCCGACATAGCATATCATTGTTTAACAAAAGGCCATGCCATGGACACCAATGTACAAATTCTATATAAAGAAACTAAATTAGAATTAAGGAAAATTTTAGAAAGTTGTATCATTAAAAATTCAAAAACCAAAAACTTCAATAGATACGAAGGAGCCTTAGTAGACTATAATATCATTATGCTCATTAAAGATTATTTAAATTTTGACACGAAAAAAATAGCAACTATTGTAGATTTAAATTATTAATAATATATATATATGAATGATTAATTAATTAGTAATTATTGTTAATAATTGACATCCTTTTATACTATTTTACCATTGTAACAACAATTAATTTGTTGATATTCCGTGCCTTTATTTTACTATGCTGTTCAACCTATTCTTTGTTTGTTTGTTACTTTATTCTAATTTTTGACTTGAAAAAAGGAAGATGTATACTTCCTGAAAATTTGTCTTTTATTTTAGTACTTAATAAATATTTTAATTACTTATATGATGTATGGAGGAGTTTATATTTATCAGAAATCCTGTTTAGATTGCAAGATTCCTGTCAACAATAACTTAAAATCTAAAATATACTATGTTTTTAGTCTACAACATTGTAGGCTACTGTGTTTCTTATTTACACGCTGGAAGATAGGGTATATCAGGAAACCTGTAACTTTTGAATGTTATAGCTTAGCGAAAATAGCATTTGTACAATACATAAGTCATCGATACTAAGTTATATGAAGTAAATCTAAGTTTCGTTCAATGTTATTTAATATGAGGAGGTGCTGAGATGATTAATGATCACGTTAGTGATCCCCATCTCAATCTTTTTTTTAAATCATTCTCACAAAAAAATAATTAATATTTTAAATACCTCATAATGCCTACAAACATAAAGAAGTCTTTCGAATGTAAAAGCTTCACATGACAAAGCAGTCAAACCTTTATTATACAGTATTAAAAGGATTTTTAAGCATTCACATAGAAGATATAGAGCAAAATGGTTTAAAAATTGCCCCAGATTCAATTTTATCTTTACTCAATAACTATTTCGAAAGATCAAAAGTCATTGATTAATATAAAAAAAATATCATTCGAAAATTAACTCAAAGGATCTAGTCTTTTTAGCCGGATTTCCAAAAGCAATCAGAAGCTCAGACAAAATTAGATGAAAGTTGCCGGAAATCCGGCATAGATATTATTAGCCCAAAGACAAAGGCCATGAAAACATCTTCTTTCTTCATGTTCCCATTTTTTCAACAAAGATGGATCGAAAATTTAACCAATACAGTCTTTCTTTAAATTTTTATTAAATGTTTTAGTTCTTAACTAATGTTTTTTGATTTCGCTGTATGAAACTGAAAATGTGATTTAAAGCAAAAGTTCATTTTCACTGCATTTAAATCGGATGTAATGTATGTAATGTGATATAATGAAGTTGTTTGTAGTATCTTTTTATTTTCATACTTTTTTCTCCTGTTGAAACGAACCTTAATTAAATAATCGAAATTTCTTAATTTGGCCATGAAGAATATACAATTCCTTTCAATTGTTTACTCACTTTCAATGAAAACGTGCAGTGTGTTTGCTGTTTTCACCCCTTCTTTATGATGTTTTTGATATTTTTCTCTAATTTGAAAACCCTTATCTACTTTTAATTTTAAATCGTACAATTATGTTCTCATAACATAACTTGATAGTTGCGTTCCTGAGAAATATCACGTTAAGCAAATTCGTGCTTTTAACAACGCACGGTTTATGAGAAAAACTTAATACATAAGATAAAAAGACAAACAGGAACATGATATTAATGTTAGCACAATATTATAAATAATAAATTGCTGATAAATAAGCAAATTTCTACAAGAAATATGGCATTTTACCATGAAAAAAAAAGAACCTGAAATTTGCTTGTGGAAATAGTTGTCGGAAGGTTGCTGTTTGTGATTTATTGTAAAGTTGTTCCACTAAAGAACTTTGTTTAATTTTTGCAACATTGTCTCAGACAAAGTAAAGTCGATTCTTTTATGCCTGTTACTCTCAAGATATCTCATTACGTTCAAAACCCTTTATTGCTTCAAGCTTCCCCACAGTACTTCAAGATTTCCTTTTGCACTGACTTGATGGCTTGTTTGAACTAGATATGTTTTGGAGTTTTAAGTGAGCATTTTTTATTATAAAAGTTAGCAACTGTGGAAAAAATAGCAAAGCCAACGCTTGTAGGATATCGCATATACTGATGCTCTTTTAGATATATACCTGCGTGCGTCGTATGTATTCCTGTGCGAATCGGTTCAGCTGGTTGGGGTTTGCTGCATTCACCTGTTTCTCGCAGACAGAAAAGCGCATCAACAAATGCGAACATCTTGATTGTTCCCTAATAAACCAATCGCATTGGAACAAATTCGCGTTTTCAAGACACATGTTATAGGAGAAAGTACTGTACTTGTTAAAAATATATTAGCCAAATATCAAGTTTCTATTGTAATAGGGAACGATGAGGAAAAAAGGCAAAAAGCTACATAAGAACATGTCAATATAAAAATACACCAAAAACTCTAAAAAGTGATACGGGACAAGGCCCTTGATATTTCATATATTTTTAAGATGAACAATATCATTACAGACATGAAAAGGGAAGGTAAGTAAGTATGTACTTATTAAAGAATATTTACATGTAAAAATTCAAGTTTAATTGTCCTTTTTTTGATCATTACAGATTTTTAATGAGGAAGAATATGGATCGTTATTTTTTTTACATATATATATTGGCATTTGACTTGTTTACAAAAGTTCATAGAGTTTTATACTGAAGATTGAATTTGCATCGTAAAAGGAGTCCTTTGATTTCAGAAATAACTCAATTGGCTAACGCTCAAAATAGGGATCTAGCGGATTGGCTGCCTGTGCATTCGATAACGAAGGGAAATTACCTGAGAACCCTTTCGGAAACCCATATCATCGACGAGAGGGCCATGAGGAGGTCTATTAAGGGAACTTTAACGAGTTTACAACACGAAGGGGGACGACGACGCCGTTGTGTAGGGTCGGCTTGTGACTCTCTTCCCGCGTGACCTCTACCTGCATTACTCGCTTCATTACTGCGCTTCGAACGCCGATATCGATAAACAAAGGTTGAACACTGGCAATTAGAGTGTATTTAGGTGGAAGGGTGACAGCACCCGCCACCTCAGTCCAATTGGGTTAAGCAACTTCTTGTTTAGGTCCCGACAGGCAAGGGAGCGATAATAAGAGCAGTTAACCTGATTACCTTACGGGCATTTCGTTACCAAGTATACTTCGAGGTCATTCCAGCAACAACCATAATTAGGGTGTCGTCTTAATGAACAGAAGAACATAACAAAGAGGATTATTTTTTATAAAATCCCATGGACTTCTAATTTGGGGACTTTTTTTACATACAGCTAAAAAAAAATAAAAAAAATAAAAATAAAAAATAAAGAAATGAAATTTCGACATATCTCTAAAGGTGTTAAAGCAAAAAAAAAAAACTTGTCTAACAATTCTTTTTTGTGTGTCTGCATTAGCCTCTATAGGGGGAAAAATCAATAACAAGATAATTATCAGTGAAAATAATTAGACACAATCGGGAGAAAACAGGGACAGAGTCCTTTAATAGCTAGAAATATGTATCAAAACCCATATCAAAACTACCGTTTTCTTCAAGTACACTTCAAAATAGTGAGTATTTACGTGCGCTGATAAATTTACAATATTATGTACGCCGACGCACAGATATTAGAAAAATAAAAACATAATAACAAAGAAATGGAACAACTAGTTTCGACACATATAGTGCCTTTTTTCAAGTTCACGAAATAAAACTTGGGTCTTGATTATATAGTCATCCTGCATGTGGGAGGGGATTGTGGGCGTTGGCAGGAAGGCGCCGGGCGCGAGCGGAGCTTCCTTTCACTTGCCCATAGCCTTGGGATAGCGGAGGGGAAGAGTGCTTAAAACCTACAAACTTTCTCCCCTCTTTTGGCCCTCCCCTTCTCTCGTTTCTCCCTGCTATTTATTATGGTTTGTTTTTGCCCTTAGCAGAGTGCCTTGAATTAAAGAATCTTTTCTTTTTGTTTTTCGGATTTTGTATTTGCTGATATTTCTCACAGAAATGGTTTCGTTGTAACAGGATGGCTCATTTAAAATAAAGACCGATTCTTTGCACTTCCTAAGATAGGCGTTGATTTCCCTGCAAACGATAACGGTGCCTTGAATGTTGATCTTGTGATGGTGGTCTGTGGCGTGGGTGACAGTTGCGTAATTGGTGTTTCGGTTATTGATTGCATATTGATGTTGGTAAAGGCGGTCTCCCAGTTGTTGACCTGTCTCACCAACATAAAAACATGGTTGCTGAAGGCAGGGTATGGCGTACACGACACCCTGCGTGGAGAGTATCTCGTCGGAGGATCTTTGGCGCGTTTGTTTTCGGAGAATTTTGCCCAGTGTTTGACTGGCGGGAGATGTTGTGACAATTTGCAGTGGTCGCAGAGTACATTTCAAGTACACTTTTTATTTTATTTTTTGAATCATAATGTTTTTAAATTGAGAGGCTTAAAGCAAAAAGAAGTAATTATAAAAAAGATAATGAAAGATAGATAAATCTTCAACAACAAAAATTAGTAAGACCACCACCACAGTTCTGAATTCCGTTACAAAGAAGCGATTTCACAATAAAATATTATTTCTGTAAATATCCCCCCCCCCCCTTTTTTTTTAAATATCACTTCTATCCCTTTGATACTTGCTTCGTCAATAAATGTAAAACTCGGATCATTTCATTTTCGTTTGACAAATGTTGCGCCTGACACATTGATTAATGGCTATTCATTAAGTAATTAAATATTCAATAATAATTCAATTTTAAATCAATAATTTTAAATATACCATAAAAACTGGATAATAGCTAACAGATGTTGAAAAACTTTCTCCTTCGTTTCCAAGAGGAAATAGAATTTACACTCAATGTTACAAAGATTACAATAAACATTGAATGTCATCCTTCAATAGCTTCTATGGTTTTAATACCTTTAATGTAAGAAGCTGAATAGGTCTTATGATTGTATTTGATGAAAAATGATTCAAAGAGCATATCAGGAATTGATTGTCTGACCGACCCATACGCGTCTGGTAGTAGTAAATTCATAATAATAATTAAATACCTATAATGAATTTAATATTAGAATTTGATAAAAGCTGAACGGTACGTGGTACTTAATATAGTATATTAATATTTCAATCAACAAATTATATAATTTGAGCAAAGCAATTCAAACATGATACAATTTTCAGTATAAGATTCAATTTCCGCACACATCAAGGATTCCAATTCGCAGATAGCTTAGAAGTACTGAATTTATGTATAATAGGTATCGTTTTCCTTTTATAATACTTATAACTTATTATTACAAAGGCAATTACTTTTGAACTTATGTATTTAGAGATATAGTATTAGAATAAAAAAAAATATAAATCTATTAGAATCCCGGAACAGGTTGTTAAGATCTATCATCTAGGATTATTCATAGTTCAAAGACCCAAAGCATACGAGGAGAAGTGAGATTCATTAATGGGAAATATGCGAAATCTCTTAAATACAATAAAACAAGAAAATAATATCAATAAATTTTTAATAAATTTCGACTATTGTCATTGTTGTTATGGGTTCGGTCAGTGGAGGTTTTGCTCTAATTTTTATGGCAGAGTACGGTCATATTTTATTAATAAGTACAATAATAGTAGTAGTATTTTTCGGAGGTAATTAGGAAACTAACTGGAGGCGTCCAGGTTCAAGAGCTTCGGTTGAAGTGGCTATTTTTTCCTAGTTTATTTCTCCTTCAGACGGGTTCACTTCATCCTCTGTAAAATGGGAATCTAATTTTTTTTTTATTCCTGGAGGTAAAGGCGGGCGAGCATTGGACTAGCCACTCAATCTCAACTAGTACCGATAGTCAGTGAAAAGTCAGAGCTTGTACATTGGGCGACTCATGAGTCAACGGAGCTGTTTTGGGAAACACTTACATTCTTACCCTCCATTGTTATTATTGTATGTGATTTTCTTAAGTACTTTTTATATTGTTTTCATAAGTTTATAAACAAAGAAATAAATATCGAATAAAAGCGTCTTAAATTTTTGCTAATGTTGTTATTTTATAGAACGTCAGAGTGAAATCTAGCTTCTTATATCATGACTCCAATAAAACACAAACTTACTAAGCGTTCAAGATTTCTTTTACAGCCAAAAGAGTATAAGAAGAAAATTCTGACTCACTTTATAAGTAATATGCATATAATAAGTAATTAATGATTATTTTAATACAAAAATGAATTTCCGGGCTTTTTTAAGTTTTAATTTCGTTTAAAAACGATGTCCCTCTGCAGTGGTTAGTTAAGTAATTCTAGTATGAAATTATTTTCATCCCAAAATTCCTTTTTCTAAATCAAAGTATTATGAACTTTTTGTTTTATCACTGTATTAAATAGTTTTGTTTTCTTAAGAAAAATATGAAAGAAAGGAGACGAATAAAAAACCAGAAACTATTGAGGCCAGACAAAACCAAGTTAATCCCAACACCGGAGAATAAAATAAACAAAGATGATAATGATGATTACTGTTTCTTTCAGTTCATTTCCTACTTACAAAGCTAAAATATTCCTTTGATACGGTTAACAAAAACTAAGATTGAATCTTTTAAATTATATTTTCATGTGAACGAACACAGTTAAGCAATTTTGATTGATGAACTTCGAAAACTTCGTGAATTAACTGGAGTTTCAGACAGGTAAATCTCGTTCACTAATATTTTTATGTCTCGGAATCGCGGAATTTATAAAGAGAAGAGGCAGGGCTGCAAATGCTGTTGTATTTCCAAAAATGCAAGATGTATCGATTGGACCCGGTCAATTTTGCATACAATAGCAATAATCAAATGACCTGATTATTATCAATTTTCACCAGCGCTTCGGCGATGATGCGTTGGTTGTCTTCGGTAGTGATTGTGGTGGGTTCGCAGCATATTTTGTTGCAACAGAACCAATGTCTTCTTCTTGATTGAAATCATTGTTTTACGTTTCGCAAAAAAGCCATGTTCCTCATCGTGTAAACGTGTTGCTGCAGAAATGTTGCCCTTTGAGTCATATATAAACTTAATCACAGACACACGTTGCTTTAATGTCAACCGGAATGCACCTCTTTCTCTGCTTTCATTGTGAATTATCGTGTGTGCACTAACGCGCGTTCAATGTCACGAGGTGCTCGTACTGACGTCAGGTGAATGCCTACTGTTGTGCACAGGTGAAGCATTCCGGTACCCACCTTGTAGTAGGATACTGTTATTCTGGTGAAAACGTATAAGCTGCTCTCGAAAATTGGCTCTCAGGAAAAAGTTGCTGGGTTGACCAGATACAACTAATACACGCTGTAAAATGATTGAAGTGAGACTGAAATTTGTGGCTCTAATCAATTTGTTAAAGGAGCATCTCCCAGAATTTACACTCAAATGATGAAGAAAAAAACTTCATTTTCAAAATATATTTAACAAGGTTAGTGAGATCGCCTATCATTAGATTTAATTTACTCTGCTTTATGAAATTCGTAATGACTGCAACAACAAACATTTTCTACATACAATCATCATTTATTAATAAAAAATACAAATAATAATAATAATAATAATAATTTAAAACAATATATATGATTTTTTATTAATAAAATTTTTATTCTTTTCAAATTAAAGACCTACAAGGTGGAACTAAATATCTAATGAAAGATTTATTAATACTAATTTACGGGATTTTTAATAAAAAAGAAAATAAACGGCAAATTATTTATGAGATAGCATACACAAAACTGCAACAATAGGAAAAACTAAACCAATAAGAGAACCTTGCTTAATTGATAGTGAAACGATAAGACGAGAAAACCATTACAAAAGCAGGCCTACTTGTTTTCGAACCATCCAGCATTATTAGTAACAACTTACGAAGACTACCACTCGACGTGGGAATTGTTGATTCTCAAACAACATAGAGAAAGACGACGCCCTAGACGATATTTCACGATTCAACGGAGGTGGAACAGTGGTACGTCAGTATGAGATATCACCAGCAATTGATGCGAACACAATTATATGTATGTGGTTGGTTGGAAGAAGAGAGTTTGACGACCTAACGTGCGTGTACTGGACCACGATGCATATCAATGACTTTTTTTTTCTCATTGCGTTGGCCGACCGCAAAGCTACAACCCACTTGTTAGAGCACTATGATGGACAGCAACACATCAGTTACTGACCGCAACCTGTCTTTGATGATAGTTATACAGTGGGGACTTTCAACAGCAAACTATATAACATTAATATTTTTGGAACTGAAGTGCTATCATTCTTGATGACATACTTAAATAAGATAGGGCCTGTACACTCATGTTATGCGGACTTTATTCTTTTTTTTGCCCCTCCAATTTCTCTTCAGACTGATCTATACACTTGCCAGATAAATCGTTGATTGCCTCGAAACTGAACACGTACTCTGAGCCAAGAAAGAGGTAGCTGTCGTTATACTGCTCAGGCCATCATTCAGGATCTGATCCATTTGATGCCTTGGCACTATTCGATGCCGTCCTCACAGATCGTAAGGTTTACACTAAAAAGATTGCATATTATAAAAATCTCGTCACTTAAATCTTTGGTTAATAATGTCCTTCCTTCCTAAATCATTAGATATCTACATTTTCAATTCACTTTTCTACCTTAAATCATTCTTGGTATTGTAATTCCATTAAACAGAAGGCATATAAACAACAACCAGAAATAAAGCATGAATTAGTAAGAAAAAAATAAGATTACGAAGACACACAGAAATTCTTAATAGTATTCCTTTTTCTATATTACATAATGGTCAAAGTAATTTTGTAATCTTAAACATTCTACTCAAATGAAGCCTTTTTCAAGTACAATACACTTTTTAATTGAGGGCGTTAGACACATAAAGACACAAAAGTGATGTTAAAAAAAATAATAATTAGAGAAATCATAGGCATCAGTACGAAGTGGATAAAGGAAGAGAAGTAATAAATGTGAAATGCTGCTCCGAGTGGCAATAATCTAAGGGACTTCCAAATTTTAATTGGCTTTTTCTCAAAATCACAGTTTGCGGACTTGTATTCCTCTGCTTTTAAGACTCTCAATTGTAATTCAAACTAATTTTGGAGGTTCTTCTATTATTATAACTGAGAAATAGGATCTTTTTCAATTGCAATTCATTACAGAAATAAGTCTCAGAAATTACAATTATAGCAATTAAAACTCATTGTTATTTCCTTATATATGATATAGATAAGATATTTTCCTCATTTTTCAGCGTGTTTTCCTCTTGAAATTGGATATATTTTTCACATTTTTTCTTTTAAGCTGTATCTCTCTGAAGGTACATTGACCCATTGGTAGGTACAGAAGAGCTGATGGGGATTTTCAATTAAGGGAAACATTTGTTGTCGAAAAAAAACCATAGAATACGAGGATATTAATAATTTATTAATAAAAATAAAAAAAAAAACCGAAATCTTAACACGAGTTCTTAAGACATTCAGAGAGACATTACTTTTGTGTCTGATTATGTACATTTGTTTTGAACGCGATTTAGAATGTTACAGGAAGAATTAGCAAATGATTAGGGAAAAGTATTAATAATGTCAACTGATTATTGTATGAGAAACAAGTGTGGAAACATTATAAATGCTTAGTGTCTCAGAATTATTAAATTCAGTATTACAGTTTTATTTTGTAGATTCTACTATCACTGCATTATGGTAAGCAATGAATGTGTTATGGGTGTTAACTAAATTATTGTAGACCTACATTTCATATATCATTTATATAATGTAATTATACTAATTATGAACAAATAAGGATACTGATGAGTGCATATGAGAATATTACAAAATATAATTTGATTTATCAATTTAAAAATAAAAATAACTGAGATTTGCATCTGATCTAAACAGAATTAGTGTTAAAATCAAATTTCTATATTAGTAGTATCTGTAATTAAATATGCCTTCATTTCACGTCTACTAGACGTAAATTAATAATCATTTTTTACTGTTTTCAGCATTTGGAACTTAAAGCAGTAAAAAAAATGAATTCGACAGTTTCACATTTCCGCAAAAGTTAAACTCTTTAAATCCATGATTATAATTATTATAAAAGTGAAAAAAATTCTGAAGTCAAACACCTTTTGGAGCTTTTTTGGGGGGAGGTTTAGTTTTAGAGAAAATTGCGCTTAAATATTTGTGACATTACTTCTGCCAGAACTGACTTGATTAAAATTAAATGCAGCGAACCCTCTCTTTTGTTTCAAGCAAAACATGTTGCTATGGTGGGGGTGAACAGCGACCTCTGATATTCATTGTAAAAAATGGATTTCATTTCAACCTCCTGTATGGTAATTAGCAATTAACTGAAGGTGAAAAAACAAAAACTAATAAAAACTGGCTTTTAGGCTCCAAGAAGAATTCTAGAAACATCATGCTAGTAATATTATTTGTAATTGTCACAATTTCTATCTTGATTCCGAATTAGGATTCCTAGAAACTGATTTACATCGTATTCTGGTTTCTTAAGTCAAAAATGATAAATTACCTCGGAACAAATTCACAATATAAAAAAAGAATTTTGGGACTTTTCTGAACTCGATGACGGGTGAAATGTCTTCGAATCATTAAGATTGAGTTAAAAAAAAAAAAAAAAGTTGACTTCTTGCAACGTAAGGGTTAGTCTTCGAGTGGAAAAAAAAACCCGATGCATCTCAAGATGCAGAAAGAAAAAGGTCAGAACCTTTCACGGTCGAAATGCCAAAGAGAAATGGTTTCCCCCATCTCTTACAACGATGATGATGGCACTGATAACCTAATCAATTACAGGGAGATTCCGCTGGCTTCTTCCACTCACTCGGAGCTTTTTAGTCGGTGAATTATTTACAATGCAAAATTCCTCTCTAAGTAAAAAGACTCTGCAATTCAACTTGAAAAATTTCTTCCATCAGATTAATGATTTTGCCAACCGAAAGAGAAGACAGAAATTCACTTAAGTTAAAAAAAAATATGCATTTTTAAAGCAAAAGAGAGTAAATAAATAAATTTTGTATCTAATTTAAAAATCTGACAGGTCTTGGTTTTAGGGAATAAATTCACATAAATATTTTACAATATAAAATTTATAAAATTTGATGGAAGATATGTTACACACGATCTCCAAATTATGAAACTAGATCAAAAATCAAAAACTAAGAAAAAAAAACAGAATTTTATTTGTTGCAGAAATTAGAAAGATAAAAAATTAAGGAGCATTTTAACGTTCCATGTCAAAAATCTCCTAACAAAACTAGTGAAATTTTTATTCAGTAACTGTCTTATTAACACTTTGAAGCCAAAGCCGTGGAAATGTGATAGTCTGAAGTAGTATTGTTAGATAATCTACGTCTCTTTTTAACTATATTTTTTATAAGTGAGTAAGCGTGAAATTACTTTTCCTGTGTTTCTTTAAGGCAGGGCGATTCAGCCCCTACGAGCATTGATAAAAGAAGACTGTCGCCAATTTTCAGTCTTTAGAATCGTAGAACAGAAGCCAGGGATTTTAAAAATGAATGCATTGCTTTAGACTGATGTGATTTCAATACTATCTAAGGATGATAAGGGTTAATTGAAACTTTCCACAAATAAAAAAGAAAATAAATGGGAAAACAAATGCCACCTCCACAAATCTAAACAATAATATACATTAAAAATAAAGAAAAAGAGAATTCATGTGAAGGATTCTGCGAGCCTCAATGAATTTCTTATGCGCATTTAAATGAATAAAAAGCGCCTAATTTGTAGAGGTTACATTTGTCTTCCCATTGCCAGGTCAATTGACGTCCATTATGAGACCTGCTTGTTTATTCTGACTACTCTCAACTGTTGATCGCCAAGATCAAGCTGTCTTGAGATGTCAGTAATGAACGTTGGTCTTAAATTTTTAAAAAAGAAAAGAGTTTAAATCAATTTTGATAACTGAAACATAAGGTCACAGCACTCTCATTTGGAAATTTCTCCACATGGAACCACAAAGAGAATTTTCAAATACAAAAGGTTTATCGCCTCTTGTACTAAAAACCCATACCAAACTTGGAAAGTTTCAATCTTGGTTCAAAAGTTGTTTGGTTCAAAAGACAAAGGAGAATGTCAATAATCAAAGAAATGAGATAAATACAAAATATTGGCAAAACATGGAACATAAAACACTTTTCAATTTACTATCCAAATTGTTAGAAAAATTGTGCTTTAATTAAAAACTTAAAATTAAAATAGTTTTTAAAAAAATATTTAAAATAACAAGAATAATATAATTTTGAGATGAAGTTTCATATATGAAAATAAGTCATTTCGCAACAGTCTTTAGTTCATTTAAATTTCTGTGGACATTAACACAATCTGATGTAGTCAAATTGAATATCTTTGAAAGAAAAATTTTACGAAAAATCCCTAGTACCAAATACAAGATAAAAGGGAATGGCAAGTACAAATGCAACCATGAACTGTATCAACACATAAGTTGACTAATATTATCAAGACAATTGCAAAGTTGTAATGGGCTGGGCTCGATTTTAATGAGCAGAAATGAAATGAATATTTCTTCTAAGCCTGAAGGAAAGAGGAGACCAAAACTACGGTAAATAGACAGAATAATAATAGAAGAGTTAAGGAAGCTGGGAATTAAGAACTAGTGGAAGGTTGCCAAAGTGATGAGGCTCGTTAGAAAAGCTTCATATATAAAAGCAACTCTTTTAAGGCCTAGCAAATCTAACACAGTCTTGAAGCATTTTGAGCAGTTTTGCTTTTATATGAAGTTTTCGACTAAACAAAAAAACATTCTCGATCCTGTCTTGATTGAAAGTTTCAACGAGTTTATTGCATGTTGAGTGTAAGCCTGACATGGCATCTCTGCTTCGATTCAACTCCTTGGAAGCCTTTTATCTATGATTTTGGAGGTGGTATAATCACAACGTATCATCTTGTTCTAATGTACCTGATAACAATATACCGAATTTCAACTATTTCAATTTCAACTATTTAGCATTTTCAATAAAATAATGAGATTAATTTTCCTTTTAAGCTAAATATCGAGAAAGTGAAGTGGTGGCAATCCGTAGATGGATTATCAGTCATTGGTTATTTTCGTACGATCAACTGTAAGATCCTAAGATCAACTGTGACTGGTTTGACCAAATCTACTGTTCTTTTATCTCTGTTTAGCTTAGTATTTAGTTTAGGGGTGGAGAGAATTCTTGAAATATACATTATCAGTAGAAACAAGCGGTGTAGTTAATATTCAGATTTAAGTTTTATTCCGGCTTTTGTAAGACCATAGGATAAAAATGATTGGTTTCATCCAGAGGCGGTCTGGCATCATTGGGGCCCTTCGGCTTTAACGAATTTGGGGCCCTTTAGGCTTTACCATTTTTCTGGTGAATGTAACCAGTACACGACTTACCCGGGCGGGGTCTGGGGGTATAGAATGAATTAAGGGTTATTTTTATTACTACACAATAATATTTTTATTACTACACAGTAATATTTTTATTACTATACAATAATATTGTTCTTATTTGCATTATTTATAAAATTTTTGTGTACAATATATTAATTAAATAAATTTTACGTGTGCGATTTTTGTTTAAAAAAGTCCTTTTTCAGCCTACACACAGTTTAAAAAAAATATTTACAATTAAAAATTAACACATTTAAACTTTAAAAAAAAGGTAAGTTAAAATTAAAAAATTAAAATAAAAGCTCAGATTAGTTTCTGCTTGCTAGCAAGCTGTCATCGGTGAGTCTAATACAATATATTAATATACAGAAATATTTATAAATAATACAAATAATGACAAACTTTCAGGTGCATTCTATATAATTTATTCAAAATTATCAAAACTCAAAATTTAATTACATTTCTTGCCGTGAATTTTGATTTGCAGTCAAAACTTAGTCCAGTGCAGTCCAGTGGATATACCCCATAAAACCCTTAGAAGATGGGCTAACTTTTTTGACTGGTCATCGCATTTTAAAAAATTTTCATCTACAACTGATGAAAGGCCCTATACTTACTCCACCACCTTGTAACGCCAATTTTATGGATTCTATACAATTTATCACGAGCATGATGTTTCTTTTTAGTTTCTTTCTCACACACAGACATTCTCTTGTAGGACGAGCTTAGGAAAACAGCTGATTCTTCCACTGAGCCAAATAAGTTCTCTGCTTGTAGCAAATTTACTGAGTTAGCTACTACTATATTAATTCTCTTACAAAGTTTAATCTTTTAGAGCTTAAGACAGTTATGTTGATTTTGGGGCTCTGACTGCAAAATTAAAAAAAAAAATCCTTCAGTCCGGCAATAATATATAAACCCCGTTCAGGACCCCATCGTAGTGCTTAGTAATGAAGGCTATGTTGGGGCCCGTTTTTTTGTGGAATTTTTATTAGGAGCGTAGCAATCCAAATAAAGAAGCCAGATTAATTTTACTAATTACCATTAGTACAGCCTGTAGTAGGCCCATACCCGCCCATTAGCTGACGAGCAAGTCAGTTAACGTGAGACGTGCTTCTAGGCGAACTTCTCTTCTAGTCTTGTTAATATTAATGAGTAATTGGAAACAAGTACCCGATACAGAAACATGAATAATCAGAAATTAAAAGTAAAGATAAATCTAGGTATAAAATAGTGTATCCCTCGGCTGTTCTCGATTGTTTGTAACTTTCGAGTGTGAAAAGACTATTTTTACTTTCATTCATCTGCCCAGTGCCCCGTCGGGGGCCCTCCCTGGGCTCTCTGGGCTTGGAGCCGTCGGCGATCGTCGACCTGCCGACGTGGCCACACCGCCCCTGGTTTCATCTGATCCAGAAAACTAAGAGACCTCATTTCAGGCATTTCTTGCTATCCTGGCCTCACATTAAGAATCTTTTACTTTTACTAAGAAATCAAACTTTAAAAAAAAATGCACATTTAGGTTCCTTAACTTAATTAATGCTAAACATTTATAAGGAATAAACTCTCATCTTTCAAAAAAAAATTAATAACATTTTAAAGCTATTTTAGAGATTAAAAATAAAAGAAAAGTAATGAAGTAACAGACAAAAACTCTAAGATTAGTCAAATTAAGAAGAAATTTTATTCTACACGAAAACAAAACTGCATCAATTATACAAATTTGATTGCACTTGAAGTAACGTAATTGAGAAGGAAATGCACAGCAAAGAAGTAATTAAGCCAATCAGATTCTCAAAATATATCTGCAGTGCGCAAGAGATTTCTTCCGATAAATTAATGGTAAAAGAAATGGTTGTTTATTTCTTTCATTTTCCTAATGGTTAATAAAAGCTCTGTTCATTCATATGAGAGCTTTTAATGAAACAATGAACATCGAAATTACTCAAACAACAAAACTATCAATTAAAAAGGCGGCTAATTATAAAACTAATAATTAAAAACCATTAATTTCGAATATTATACATTCGTATATAATAATACTGAATATTTAGTATTTTAACTTAAAAGCTTTTAAACATATTTTAAATATTTGCACATTTTCATTCTTGTTTCTGATAGTTTGGTTTCCTGAAATTATTAAACATTTAATGGATCTTGGTATATAATAATCTCTGTAGGACGTTAAAAAAAACTATAAATATGATTTAGCGTCCTGGTAGAAGAGAATCAGTTTCGAACGGATGACCGGAAGAAAGAAGCAGATTATCTTATGTAAGAATTCCAATCGAGTTGTGTTTTAGCATCATTGTTTAAACAGTAAATTCTTTTTCATTTTTCTTTAGCAGTCTTCGTTTGCCATTTCAATATATAGGTTTTTTTTTTGGTTTTTTTTTATTCTCTTTTTATAGTCAATGAGATTTTTGGAAAGCTACTTTATGAAGCTGTTCAAAACTATAAGAACAACGCATTTCAGAATTTATTTCAAATTTCAGTTTATTTCAAATATCTTAAATTATTTAAAGATATCTGATAAGATTAAAAAAAAACCTGCGAACTAGCGAGAACATTTAAAATAAACATTTTCTTCATAATCTATTTATTTGGTCGTTCACAAAAAAAAAAGCGCATACCATGATCAAAAATTCCATCTACTTTCATGAAAAAAACATGTTTTTCATTTCTAAGTTGTACAGAACACCATCGTCAAAAGTTTCTTTAAAATAAGCTAATCGATAAATGGAAATATTTATCTATCAATTGTTTATTCAACAAATGAAATCTTATGAAATAAGATCTAGCATCGAAATTCCATCAACATCAGAACTATTTTAACATGCAGGGTAATAAAATATATTTATAAAGATCAAAGATGGCGTGCGATTGCTGCTGCTTTAATCTAAAATTTTAGCCTTGAATTACAACAGTTTAATTTTTATTAAATAAAACACAAAAATCGTATCTTCTTTTATTTTTTAATGTTAGAAAATTTTAGAAACTTCAAAGTGGCATACCGATGTAGAGTATTTTTAATAATAGGACCACTTGGATAAAAGTCTAAAACTTTAAGATTTTTAAGGTCGCACATTCTGACTTTAATGTTACTAAAAATAACAACGGTGGATATAATTCTGCAGATTTTTTTTTATTTAATCTGATTTTTTTTAAATAGGAGTTATTGTGCCTGAGATTAGCATAATTAAGAATAGATTAATATTCTCCTTTACAATTCATAAATTACTAAGCCTAAACATGGACAGAGCAAGGCAACTTTTCCAAGATACTTCGGTCCAGCGATATAGGAGTTAAAATAACGAAGGATCAAAACAGAAACACGAAATATTCTGTTAAGACAGTATTAACATAGTATATAAAGAAGTTTTATATTACATTTACGCACTTTTAATTGGATCCTACATGGTCAAGTACAGTCAAGTACAATTTTAAGTGTACTTGATGTTTTTCTCCAGCTGAATTAGTCAGCATACGATTCTGCGAACATGTTGTAGTGGTGACTTGACTGAGGCAGAAAAAGCTTTTGATTCAACCTAATAACTTATGCCCGATTGCTTCATTGAAGTTCGATAACTAAATGTTGGTCAAAAACCATGTTTAGCCTTAAAACCATTTGCTTTCAAGAGATAAACGCACATCCAGTGTGTCGTCAAACTGAACTGTCGAATTCGAATTTAACAAGGACATCGGATATCTTTGAAATTTATCTTTGGGAAGATAGATTCTCAAAAAATATAAATTTTATTATATACAAGAAGCCTGAATGGATGAACATTTCTAATTTAATTTCATAATACTGTAATTTAATTTATCTATTCGCATACATTGGTTTAAAACAGTGTAAAACAACACAACGACCAATATGGCTGTTTCGCGATTAATCTAATGAACAAACAGCAATTTCTAAATTGACTAATTTAAAAAAAAAATAAAACTAATTTTTTTTGAATATTACATTTTAATGAAATAAATAGTTACAGATACACCATAAAATTTGATCAAAAATAATAAAAACTTCCAAGTTCCATAACAATTATGTAAAAAATAAAATAAAAAAATTACCTGCTTTAAAAAAAGAAAACAAGATAAGAAAATAAATTATAAATTAAAAATTATTGGTTGGTTTTCTTTATTTTTTTTACTAATTTTGAGTGGCGACTGATGCTATTAAGTATGTGAGCTGATCAAATCGCTGATCGAGTTCTTTGCACGGGAAACGATGTTTGCTACAACCAATCAGGAATCGACTTACAATGTATGAAACACTTCAACTTCTGCGAACTTCTATCACAGAACATTCAACATTGTCATATTCTATATGTTACACTAACTAAAAATTTTGCAAGTTCTGGCTGACTGTGGTTTTTATAAATCACAGCTACTTTAGTACAACCGGGCATTAGAGAAAAATGTTTTGTTAGAAGTCAATAAGAAATTCTCTCTTCCTAAACTTGTTGTAGTTAGTTACTGTTAAAAAATGGAATTGAAAAAATAGTTAAAACTCTTACATTATAAAATATCAATTGAACGTATAATATTAAAACATTTCACAAAATTTATGTGTATCAAAAATGAAGCCTGCACACCTGGTAAATAACTTAAATAAAATGCCATTACAAAAATTAATTACGCGACGATGGTTTCAGGTCCAGATAGCGAAACCATTTTCTCGCTTGAAAATGGTTCGTCTATATGGATCTGAAACCATCATCGCGTAATTATTTTTCGTAATTAAATTTTATTTTAGTTATTTACCAGGTGTGCAGGCTTCATGTTTGATGCACATAAATTATGTACAGGACACGTAAAACTTCTTGAATTTGATTTCACAAAATTTACATTAAAGAAAAATACTTTCCATTGTCACTTTACTGTAGGACATCTTAAATATTAAATTCAAAGTGAAAATTTTGCAGGACATAGTTTGGTCAAAACAGCTCCTAATTTCATTCAAATACTGTTAAGAGTCTAAGTCGTTGTCACAGCTAACTTCTTGAAGATTTTCTGAATTTAAGTAAGAAAAAAACAGAAAAATAAGTTAAAAAAAAAAGAAAGACTAGCACCTGAATAGTGATTATAAAACCAAACTTCGTAGAAGGGTTTGCTTCAGGAAAGTGCAATCGTTGAGACACTTTGGAAGTTAATAACCATTTGGAAGAACAAAAAGAAGGAGAAAAAAAAAAGAAGTTAAATAACTATTACTTATAATGACAGATTTAACATGACAGAATAGAAACTCCTTACCTGTCCCTTCTTCCAACAGAGAAAACTTATATTTTGATGGTAATTCTATTTGACGACGAAACTTTAAAGATTTTAAGAAGCCAAAACTCACTATTTATTTATTTTTTATTGTAATATAAAGCACCACTAAATTGTAAATTTCAAAAGTGATTCAAATAAAAGAAAAAAGAAGAAGCGTGTTTGGTTAATATTTAAAGCTGTGATGGTTAAATACTATTCTTTATTTTTTTATATGTAATATATGTGCATTTTTTCCCTATTTGTAACTTACAATAAACATCTATTCATTCTGTCATTATCCTTTCCTCCCAAAGATAAAGAAAGAGAAAAACAGTTCATTCTACAATTGTTTTCACTTAAATCTAAAGTTTCTTTGAATCTAAAAAACATTATCAATCATATTCTTATAAATGCAAGTGCTTTTAAATTACAAAACAAAAAAACAAAAAACAAGAAAAAAAAGCAAAACAAATTTAAACATCTAAATAATCTATGCTTATATCTTATTAAGATAAAAGGACGCCGACGCACCAATTGAAATTAAAATTATGATACATTAAAAAAGTTAAAAAGAACTAGTTTCGATTCATTAAAAAAAATTTGAATCTTTATCAAGCTTTCTTATTAATTTCAAACTTATCAATTTCTCATATTTTAATTTAAATTTTAGGTAATTTAATGTTCTGCTTTTTTAAGTGCGTTTGAAGTAGCTTTAAAAGAATCTAAATAATGCCGATTTTGTAGTAAGTGCACAGTATTAAATCACTACCTTAAACCTTGGTAGTAAGAAACTTAAATTCTATTTACAGAAATATCAAAATTGAAAACGTATTTTCTAATTTTTTCTGATGTTTTTTTAATTTTTTTTATTCAGTTATATTAATGTTACCTACAAACAGAATCCTTGAATCAACAGATACAATACATTACAGTTGGAAGAGTTATTTAACAAATTTCATAGTAGGCTTCTTATTTAATACTGGTGGAAGTTTAATCATCACTCCCGAATAGGTTTAGACAGCGATGAGGTAGATATTTGACTAAATTAAGGTTCGACGGATGATCCGACAACGGATCACAACAAAACCGGTAGGTATTTAATAGAATGGTCGAGGGCCCTTGTATTTCTCTTAATTAGTCCGCAAATTGTCCGTGACCTTTATCGATTAAAGCTGGCTCCTTATCTTCATGTTAAGGTCCAGTATAAACTCAGCGAAAAATTAGAAACTTGTGTTTAAATAGACAAATCATTCTTTTAATGAAAGTATTAGAAAGTTATCAAGTTTAACTAGTATGTGAATAAGTTGTCAAATGACGATTTATTATTGAAATTAGCAAAATTCTCATTTCTGTAAGATTATAATATGTTCTTAGAAATTTTCGATTCTACATTATTTTCAATTGAAGTTTCTTAAAACTATGTCCGCACAGAACGTAAAACGTATAGACAGTAACTTTGAAATTTATTATCTGCATTTAATGTTTGTTTTTTTTTATTTATTTATTTTGTGAGTGCTAATTTGTAATGCGATAAATAGTAGTCAAATAAAAACTAGTAGAGCAAGTGATAACTACTTTGTTGAAATCGATTGACAATGACATCAGGATATCACTATCTTTAGAAATCACCTATTTTTTTTTCTTCCTACAGCTTTTTTTCTTTTGTTTCAAATCCATCATTCTTCTTAGAATCATATGGTGGAATCGCAGGCCTTGACAACACCATCTTTCCTTCCTTCATCCAATTCCGATAAAAAAAAGACCCAGATAAATGGGGCCTGTTTGAAGAAGCAGTTGCCGGTGTCCATTCGGCGCTGAATGCAAACTAAACGGCAGCAAAAGAGGAGGGGATTCTTAATGATGGAGGGCGAGTAGCCCACTGTTTACACAAGTTTCCGTTCGGTATAATTCTCCCCGCGTTCAACATCGGAGTCATTTTAATTGCAAATCAACGTGGATTTGCTGAAGACAAAGCCCCCGACATCGATCACTTCAAATCGCCAGAGAGCTTTTCTTCTCCTCTTCATCCTTCTTCTCCTGTTATTCCTTTTTCTTCTTCATTTGAATTCTACTGTATTTGATTGTACTCATCTTAACATGGAAATTCTTTAGCATGAGTCTGTAGTAATTAAGAAATTTATTTTCTTGGCTGACATACAAAGAATTGGGCTGCTATCAGTAAATGATCCTAAATTAGATTAGTTGTTCTTCTTTGAATAGAAGCTTTTTCATGAATAACTTAATTTCAAGAAAAATGAACAAAGTGTAAATTCTTCCCATCGATGTAAATATAATTCAAAAACATCATATTATCAAAATGTCACTTAATATAAATATAATAATGTAATACAATAATATAATATAATAATAAAGCATAATAAAATTAAAATATTAAATTGCTGTTTTCAAAATTTCGAAAATATCGAAAAATTCTAATATTTTACTTTTTATCTCGATATGAATTTTAGGATCGTATTTTCGTTTGCCTAAGAAATTTACAAAATAGTCCAAATGTTTAACTAAATTTTCAAAGTACTTTCAAAGGGTTAACTTAAAAAAAAAAAGCCCAGTGCCATGAAACTATTCCCTTCTTTTGCATTAAATTTTAAATGTTAGTTTTTGTTTCAATTCAGTAAATGTGAATTAGAATTTGCTGATAATATTTTTTTAACGTATTAGAAAAAGGAAATCATTAGAGTAGAAATGATAAAAATCGTTTTTTCTAAAGCCTATTTCAATCAGACGTCCAGATCCTAAGACTTTCAATTTTTTATTCCATTAATTTTATCATTAGATTAAAAGGTGCAACGAACTTAATTTCAAGAATTAGTAAAGTATTCGAAAGTTCTTATTTTTTTAATAATCGTATTCCTTGGGAGGTTATTGTGAATATGGATCCCGGGAAGAACTAATGTGTTCCAATTATCAACTTCAAAGTACTGCCTAAAGACGGGAAAAAAAGGCATTGAGGGCTTGCTTCTTAAAAGCAGAGTTATCTAGCTTCCTTTCCCTAAAGATTCAATTATTCTGACAAGGTCTTGAATGCTTCTGATTCCTATTAGCAACTCTTCGTCAAGTGATTAACTCGGTCTGCGTTTTTCTTTATGAACAGGAGTTTTTCATTTCTTCAGCAGATAATGAAACAGGAAAAAGAATAGATTAGAAATTGGAAATTAAATAAGAACTCATTTATTCAAATGCGATTTAAAAAATCAATTGAAAGTCGAAATTAATTACTTCATTTCACTTGCATTAATCTCAATCTTTTGTTAATTTATTTGTGTCCTTAGGAACAGCAGAAATTTGAATTTATTAAATTTGAATTGGTCTCTCGTGTCTGTAGAAAACTTCGAAACACTTAAAAAAGTTTAATTTGCAATGAAGAAAATTACCATTAATTGTGATTTAAATAATTTTAATTTTCCTTCTTATTGAAACTAAAATAATGACTGTAAAATGGTCAATATCGAGAATAATAAGAAAAATATTAAATTACTAAAGAATTTATAACTTATAATTACTATAAGAAGAAACATAGTTGTTATAAGATCAGGTTTTTTTAATATCACACAATTCAATTAGAATAAAATTAGATTTTCTTTCAAGAAATAGGCTTTCAAGTCAAGAAGGAAAACTTCTGATCCAACTTTGCAAGAATAAAAAACAAACAAACAAACATTCAACAAGAACTTTGATTTAAAGAAATATAAGGAGGTCAACGACTGAACAAAGGGATAGAAAATTCCGAATTAAAAAAATATCCAAAGTCATTGCAAAATTCAGTCAATTAATTTGTATTCAGACAGAACGAAATTAATTAGATAAAAAGAAATGTTTTACTAAAAAACTCAAAATAATCAAGTTTAACGTGCTGAAAACAATTCAATGAAAACCAAAAACAAGATAAAAGCAGCACATGTCTAAATTAAATTGCCTTTCTGAATCAATTTATCGGAAGGAATTGGGAACAGCTGTTTCGTCCTTATTGGGACTCATCAGCCCAATCCCCCTTCCCCGATAAAAAGACTCAGAAAGGCAGGGATATATCTAGTGGCCACCGCCACACCTGGCAGTGACCCTCGAAATCGGGGAAGGTGGATTGGGCTGATGAGTCCCAATAAGGACAAAACAGCTGTTCCCAATTCCTTCCGATAAATTGATTCAGAAAGGCAATTAAATTTAGACATATGCTGCTTTTATCTTGTTTTTGGTTTTCATTAAAAAACTCAATTTGAACTCAATATTTTTGTCAGCGAAGCTTCTTATGTTTTGGGCTCAATTCAGTCGAATTATAAGAAAGGTTATTTGAGATAGCGTAAGCCACTAAATTTCAGTTCCAAGCATAATTAATTTTCAAATTGTCTCAAAAACAAAGACAAGGCCAAATATTTTACTAACTGTGATCTTCGCTTTCCTACCTCGCAGTAACACGAAATTCTGTTGTGAATTTCAAATATACAATTGCTTTTTCTTTTTAAACCATCTTCCCAACATAGGCTAATGAATTTTTATAATGGATAATAATAATTATATTATCAATTTCATATAGTTATTAGTATTGAAAATTTGAAGTGTAGTATCCTTGTATGCAAAAACGCGGGTTAAAAAAAAGAGTTGTCCTGATGTGGAGAAGGAAGAAATTGTAATTGTGAGATCACTTTTCCCGATTGGTTCGAAATGTTATTTTCATATTTTGTAACCCAAAAACCCTGTCGATATCAAATCTCATCGAGATCACTGCCCTTCTCCATTCCTTAGGAAAAAAACATTTGAGCATGTATTTCTTCATTTTGTAAGAGTATTTTTCCCGGGTTTCTACGTTTCTCGCCTAAGCAGTAAAGATACGCGTAGCTTTCAAGAAAGTCTGCCCTCCCCTTTCCCCTCTGTCTGTTCACCCATCGGCCTTTTTCTCCATTTTTGAAAAAAACATTACCTAAGCGGTTTCTGAGATATTCGTTTCCCTTTCCAGTTTCCTTTTTCCGTTCACCCTTCAGGTATTTTCTTTTTTTAAAAAAAAACAAACCGTTGAACACCTATTTCTTCATTTTTAAGAAGAGTGTTTTTTTCGAGTTTAATGATTTTAGCTTAAACAGTTTCCGAGATGGGCGGACCCTTCAAGAAAGTTTACCCCCCCCTCCGTTTACACCCCTTCTTGCGTCGACGAATACGTATATTCTTTTTGATTAAAACAAAGAATACTCATGTTAAATTTCGTGTTTCCAACTTCGCGGTTTCGGCTGTGCATTTCAGTCAGTCAGTGGGTTTTGCCGTTTACCTAGTACACTGCTCACAAAATTGTGGCATGTAAATAAATAATGGGTCAAGCGCCAAAAAACTGATTTAGAGATAATCAACAAAATGTGTATAGCACTAACACGTATATGATATAAAAGTGATCATGTTGTGACAGCAGTAAATACTGTTTCCCGCTGTTCTGGCGCTTGTGTCAGAATATATGTTAGTGGCCTTGGCGTTTAGAGCGTAATTTCACCAATAACTAAAATTTTCATTTTTTGGCGCTTGACCCATTATTTATTTACATGCCACAATTATGGGTATATTGCGAAATGAATATAATATCCCCAAAAAACAGAAGCATTCCAGTTTGTTTATTAAAGAACATCATCACAGAAGCAAATGACACGAAAATGAAAGTTGTCTGAATATGCAAATGAGGTGCAGAATCCATTTATCGGATTGAGCAGGATGTGACACATGGACGGTAGTTAGCATTCGCATGTCAAACGTGAAAAATGTATCGCACATTGACTGTTCAATAAGGTGTACGGTCACCTGAGATTGCTACAACACACTGACAGAGATGAGGCATGGAGAGGATCAAATTGTCCAGCAGTTCCTGTGGGATTCGTGGCCACTCGCGCACCAGGGCAACTTCCAGCTGAGGAAGTGTTATGGAAGGTGACTGGCAACACGTCTTCCTAGTGCATCCCAAGCGTGTTCGACGGGATTCAGGTCTGGGAAAGTAAAAACCAGTCCAGGCGCTCTATTCCAGCCTCTTGCAGCATATTGTTGAAGAGATACGCACGGTACTGTCGTACATTATCATCCATAAAAAGAAAGTTAGCCCCAACCACTATAGGCTGTAGAATTTCATCCCGATATCTTACAGCATTCACCATTTCTAAAAGCATGGAGGTCGGTATGACCATCAATGCTGATGTCTCTCCACACCATGATTCTACCTCCACCAAAGGAATGTCTTTCTTGCACGAAACGTGGATTCTCCCGTGTTCCATGTTCACCCCAGATCGCGGCACATTGTCAAGCTACAGGCTGAATCTTGACTCGTCACTGAAGAGAACCGTGGACCACTCTTCACGGGTCCAAGGACGATGCATTTTAGCCCACCTTCTGCGGGTTCTGCGATATTCAACAGTTAACGGAATTCATACTACTCCGGGCATACTGTACAGTCCACCGTGAAGGAGTCGATTTCGTACGGTCTCATATAGTCAGTAGCAAGAAAAACTGTCTCTCAGTCGCCGCTCAGTCTCATTGCTTCGCAGGTTATTAGCGTCAAGTAGCGATCATCTCTTGCAGTGGTGGGCGGCCCTGACGTGGTCTTCTTCATACTGTGCCAGTCTCTCTGAAGAGATTCCAGAGTCTGCTAATCATGCTTTGGGAGGTTCCAACCGCTGCTGCCATTGACATCTGTGTTTGGCCAGCTTCAAGACGTCCTCTGACTCTTCATGCTTCATATTCGGGTAAATCACGTTGCAGGGGTATTTTCGGGTGACACTCAACGATTCTGCCACTTGTTGTTGATCCAGGAAAGTGGAGATAACCCAGCAGCGCCAGCCTCTTTATACAGGGTTGGGGGCAAACATGCAAATTAAAGTTTTGCATCACATTTGCAAATTCAGACAACTTCCATTTTCGTGGTCGTTTGCTTCTGTGATGATGTTATTTAATAAATAAACTCAAATGCCTCTGTTTTTTGGGTGAATATTCATTTCGCAATATCCTCTAAATTTTGTGAGCAGTGTAAAAGTTTGAGAATCGACTATCTAATTAATTAAACTAATGTTTTTACAGAAATACGATATGCCCCAAAATATGCAGTAGTGAAACTCGCACATCTCGGACACGTGGTTGTGTTTGTCGACGGGGTATAGCTGCAGCTGCACGTGTTCGCAGAAGTGAAAAGGAAGTTGTGTTGTGCAGTTGTTGTTGGAAATGGGTCTCTCGACGGAGGAAAAAGTATTCATAGTTGAGCATTATTTCCGCTCTTACGGAAGCGGTCGTGAAGGTGGACCGAGTTTGAAAAAGGTGGCAGAACAATTCCAAGAGGAGCCATTTTAATAATCGAGCCATTTCTTCAGGATTTGAGAAGGTACTGTCGAGCAAGGAACATTCAGATGAATACACAGTGGTATCAACAGGACGGGGCGACCAGCCATACCGCCCGAGCATCTCTAGCCATGCTGCAGGAAAACTTTCCAGGACGAATCATTTCACGTGATACTGACTTCCCATACCCGTCCCATTCCCCCGATCTTAACCACCTGATGCCTACTTGTGGGGAATGTTAAAGGAATGTGTGTTCAGCTGTGAAGATCCACCAAGAACTGTGCCTGCATTACGTGAGCAAATTATCTCCTTTTGCAGGAGTCTGCAGCAACCTTTGTTTCAGTATATGCTTGAAAATCTGCGTGAACGATATGAACACTGTCTACAGCGAGGCGGTGCACACTTTGAACACTTACTTTACGCATACCGTGGTAAATCAACACGCTAATAGTGTGTGTATGTATGTATGTATGTATGTATGTATGTATGTAGTGTGTACGTTAATTTCTTTTGAGGAGAAATAATCTCACAGATGACAATAATGTAAATTTGTTCATCTTTTCATTTCAGTACTGTATATTTTGGCGCATACTGTATTTCAGAATTCTAAATTAAAAAGTTAGATTTTTTTTTTTTAATTTTTAATTAGAAGTTAAGTATCTAATTCCAACGAATTAAAAATTCTCTTTTACCGATCATTTTTTTTTTTATTTTTTTAAAAAAAATGATAAGTGAAAGAGAATTTTTAATTCGTTGTAATTAGATACTTAACTTCTAAATTAAAAATTTAAAGAAAAATTATAAATTTTTAATTTAGAATTCTGAAATATTTCAGAATTAACTAAGAACTATTAGTTAAACTTACCGCACACAAACTTTAAAAACAGAATAGTGAAGGTAAAGAGTTAAAAATCCAATAACTCATTTATCATGTGGCAAGCCTTAAAAACTGGTTTCTGTCACGACAGGCACAACAAAAAAAACCCTGTTCTACAACCTCGATTTTCGTGACTGCGAACACATTTAATTGCACATCATACAATACCTGAAAATGCAGTAAATGGAAGCTCATAGTTCTTTAAAGAAACTTACGTTCAAATTACAACAGCAGTGCAAAAATAAAAGTAAATTCAAGACAATAATTAAAATAGTTTTTACAAGACAACTGTAAAATTGATATTTACAGCAGTTTTTTTTTAAATGAATTTGACTGGTAAGTAAGTACTTCCAAACTGAAAGACGATTTGTTAAATAGAAATTTAATAAAATGAAGCTTTTTTTCCTTCGTATTTTTAGTATTTCACGAATTTGTTATGTAATTCTTTAGGTCAGTGCACTTTAGAAATACATATGTGATTATTTACAAGCATTATTAATGAATAAAATAAATATCGATAGTATAACAATAGTAAATGAATTTTAGGAAATTTAATGTAAAATAAAAGTTTCAACGAATTATCATCGATCATTCAGTAAGAAAGAAATAAACAAAAGAAAAGAGACTGCCTAAATGTCTAATTACTATAGGGTTATTGAATTGCCTGTATTTTCTACAATACCAATGTTACAGTCGTATTGCAGCTTGATTTCCTTCGATGAATGTCTATTTTGTGCATCATGTTTTGAACGCTGGAGGAAAATATTTCCTCAGATACCATTTATTAATTAAAAATAAAATAAAAAAGAGCAGTGCGATAACTTTTCCTCCATATTGACTTAATGTCAAGTTGTAGTTCAAGTTACTTTCTCATGTAGTTATCGCATCTTACCAAGTCCATGATTGTTGTTCACTATTCAGTAAAAAGATAAAAAGAATAAAACTGTAGTTAATGTTTATTAAATTTGCTTAAGTAATTGTTGTTTCTACCTTTATCTGTTTCGCGAATTATTTTTTTTTCCGAAGAATAATCTCATTCCCAGTCAATAGTTTGAGATTTTTTTGGTTGATATATAATAAAAAATCTCAAACTATTGACTGGGGATGAGATTGTTCTTCGGAAAAAAAAAACCCTAAGGGTATGGTACCCTAAGGGTTAGGTAACTATTGTTACCTAAGTTTAAGTCCATTAAAAGTAACGCCAGATAAATCGAAATTTAATTAAATCTGGACATACAGTTTAAAATGAAATTTCAAGCATTTACAAACATTATGTTTGAGCTATTATACTCACAAGGACAGTAAAGTAAAATAGATCTATATTAGACAGGATGAACTTTTATGAGCTCTAGTGGGTAACTAATTGTTAAATGCTATTCTATTCAAAGATTTCACTCTAAAAATAAAGTATGTCGGTGATGTTCGCTGAAATAGGATTTTATTTTTGCATGATTTAATAAAGTAGCGATATAGAAAAAGTAGAAGACATAAGTAGCTTTAATCAAAGGTAGTAATAATTATATACTGTTGTTACTAATCACTGTGACAAAATCGTTTACAATGTTACGTTAAGAGGAAATTCAGCCTTTAAGAAGCATTGGAAAATTAAGGATATTGTTGTTCCTTGGAAAAAAATATCTATGAAGTAATATCATATCAATTAAAATAAATTTAACGTGCATCAAGAAGTGTAAGAAAAAAATCTAAAATTCACACAATTAAATAAGGTTCTCGCATCC